>RXPK01000794.1:0-101112 GCA_004143645.1 Protaetia brevitarsis
TGTCACCATCTTTCTTAAGGTTCACCAGAGAACTCCGGAAATACAGAAATGGGCCGATTACAGCTCCAGAGATTCGGCCAACATAAAACCATTTCTCCAAACTCTCGGGCCCGGATTTCGCACTACACTTACCATGGTAAACGCCGGCGTCGAATCGAAGACGTCCCTCAGGAGACTATCGAACCAATATTACAAGAGTGCGGAATCTCAATCCATACACAGGGCTCGCATAATGGAAGGCATCAAAGCCTGGAGAAGACGTTCAACAATCTGGAGCGACGAAAACCTGGACAAATCCCTAGATCGTCTCGTCAGTACAGGCGATCGAACGGCTAAACGCAGCTGCGAGCCCGCTCAAGTACACCTGCAACTGCGCGGTTTCACGCTGCGGTGGTGTGTCATTCGACGTGGAGCGATTGAGGGGGAAAGTTCGACAATAATCTGTGGCAAAAGTATACAGAAGGCGAAGCCATTTCCTGTGGGTGGTGTTGACGCCCAACGCGTTGGGAGAGGTGCATCGGGGATTCGGAGAGGAAAGACTGGTTCACAGGGGATAGTGCGGGGGTTGCGTTGCGCAGTCAATATCCAGACCGATCATATTGACAATTGTGCCAGTGGCCGGAAACGAAGAGCTTCTCCGGAAGAGTATGAGGCAAGTGTGTCATTTCAACGCCGTCAGGTTGGGATTCACGATTATCAGGACGCTTGGTGGACAAATTGGAAAGGTATTTACTAAACTCTGATTACACAAAGAGTATATTACTTCCTCATGATTCGCAACACGAACCGATACGACACAACAAGTTTTGCATAAATTTTTGCAGGATTGTGATTTCTCTATAACGCTATAATAATAGCGGCATTTATGACAGCGGATTTGGTAAATTTCCGGTATAGCCTTCAATGTGCTTTTTTTAAATATTAATACCCCCAATTATTATTTCATTTTAAATAATTAAACTTCCTAGTTATTACCTATTCTTGTATTTATCTTAAGTGGGGATTTCTATGTATATCTGTGAAGAAGGCTGTAAAACGTTAATTATGGAGTGCTGTATTAGACTGTACAGATAAGTACAGTACTACGATACTCACATATTATTAATTATACAATATATATTATTCATCTATTGGCTTACTATTTTATTTTTGCTTTACATCTTGATGACTTTACCTCCATATCATCTTTTTCAAAAGCCTCACTTAATAACTTCGGGACAACCTTCATTATTTATTTATTTTACAATGCAGGAATATATACAGGGTTAGACAAATGTGTGAGAACACTTGATTTTTGGATAAATTATGGGTTCTATTAAAAAATATATTAAGAAAATTTTATATTATTTTTATTCTACTCTGTGACATGCTTTTGATTGTCCAAAACCTATCACATGTTTCAAGTTAGTCTCTTTGGTAGTTTTTTTTTTTAATGAATCACCTGTATCTTTTTACATTTCGGATAACACCACTCTTTCAAAATTTACAATGATATACGCGTTTGGTGGGTGTTGCAGCTGTGAGGCTTATAAAAATAAATATTTCTATACAAATTAACAGGTTTTCCTTCTGTTTTACTGAAGAAGCAAAAAAAATTAGAACAACTTTAAACGTGTATTTTAACGTCAATTTGTACAAAAAATGTGCACATGCACGTAACATCTATGTATTTTTTTGCCTTAAAAAAATGAAATCTTTTGGTTGTTTAGTTTCTGCCCATTTTTCCTTTACTAAAATTTTATATTGAGCGGCGAACATGTGCTGAGAGCGCGTCGGAAGGATAGAGGACTACGGTTCCCAGTCGTCGGTGCGTGAGTTTGACAAATTTTTCTGTTAAGTGTCCGCCATTACGAAAATCTTAGTTAGAAAAACTAATGAAAAACGTACTCCTCTATTTTATGTTTTTAACCAACGTCATCCGATTTGTCGTAATGAATTATAATCAAACTGATACTTCTGAGTCAAATTAAAATCCGTTCTATAACATGATCATCTTATGTGGGTTTTGCAGTGTAGTTTAAATTTGATTTTGAGGTGTAAGTTAAAATTTTGGGTCAAACCTATTAGTCTATTGAAAAACTTACAGAAATGTCATGAGCTCTAAAAAGAACAATCTTTTTTTTTTGCAAAATAATACAATGAAGCGAAAAAGACAGGCAAGAAGAAATAACTGAATAAATCTAATAATAAACCAAATATACAAACTAACGACGCTATAGGTTAGATTTGATAACAGGTGCATAATAGAAACCGAAAGAAACGAGTTGCCACTATTATAAGTATTAGATGCTTCCATTCATTCATTAAAAAGCAGTTCGCTAGTACTTCCGGGTTGTACTCTAACTGCCAATTTAGCGTCCTTTGCTAAGGAGCCACGAAATCCCAATGTACTTAGTTTTACTCCCTTTTCCCCTCATCACTAACTTATTTGCTCAGGGTTTCGGGTGGCGTTAATGCCATTATGAAAAGGTTTGACAGTACAGCGATTTTTTTAAAGTATTTGTGGAAAAATGTTCTTTTGCTTTGGTGTGGTAAATTAAATGATGCCAACATTAAATAATTACTTTATTAATCGTGCTAGATTTTTACATTTTGAAGTAAATTTCCTTGCAACTGGCTCACGATTTGTTGGGTTACATAAAATCTAATTCGATATAGGTTCCTTTCCCTTCTCTCTTTACAATTTAAAAGCACAAAAAGTGTTCTATTGGTTCTTAAAATTGTGTAGCGTCAAGAAGTAGAGAATAGTAGCAGAATAGGAGAAGACGTTGAAGGGAAAGGCCTATTGTACTTTAACAAAGCATTAGATAAGGGCTATCTGTCACATTCATGAAAATTAATCCTTGTATCTTTTTCTGTGAGACAAGCGGCATTTTTGTTTCTTTTGCAATCGCAATACTGAGAAAAATAGTGTCAGGGGAGATCAAGTAGGATTGTCTGGTAGCGTACGAGGGTCTTTATGATATAACAATGACGTTGGTAAAACATAAAAATAGAGCAGAGAGTGCTGACATAGACATGCTAATAATAAAGTATTTTAGTAGAATTCAACGATAGAGACATACAGAAAACGTTCTATTGATAGATGAGAGAAAAAAAGAGGAGATATCCCCAATTATTGAAGTTTTCCTGAATGCAGGGTGCGGTAGTGACAAAACACCCAGTATATTAAAGGCGAATTCTAAATAGAAGCAGATCTTGTACTAAGAGATTTCAAAATTTGGATTTATTTATTCCATTGGATAACAAATCCATGGGCGGCTTTCTTAATAATGGTGAGCATAGTGTGTGTGGGGGGGGTGAGTTGCGTGCGTGTTAGAAAGCTCAAAAATCGAATTTTTTTATTGCTCAAATCTATTTCTAATATATCTAAGAATATGTATCAAAAGTATAGAGGCTAATTCGCAATATTTCTCAAAGAACAAGCACTAAACGCAGTGAGGTGTGAGCAGAGATATAGAGCGCGCGAGCGAGATTCCGAACGCCGAACCATGTATTTTAAAGTAGTGTCAAACGGTCGTTTCGAAAACAAATTATATTTTGAATAGCTGATTAGCGTATTATTACTGTAAGTAAGCGAAAATTAACATTTTTGTGTTGTTTATCGTACATAAAGCGCATTTCCGAGTTTGCGTTTCTACGATTTTTCTACACTGGTGGGGTAATTCAAGAAAACTAAGAACAATCGAGAAACGAACCAGGCTTTTGTTGGAGCTTCAGTGTTTCTGGGTTCTATTGAACTAAAAGCTTCAGTGAAAAACATTTTCTAAACAACTTTTTTAGCAAGGTGAGAGATGTATTTTTGCTCAAAAGCACATTTATTCTCAAATCTGAGAAAAATTTTAAATTTGACATTTTTGAGTTTTTTTTTAGTTCACCTAGAAGAAAATACATGAGTCGTTAAAATTTTCTATTAAATATCTTTCTCACCATGCAGACTGCAATTGCGAGGTGTTGCACAAATGCATAAAATTCGGCTGTTTAAATATTTTCTCTTGGACTAAATGTTTTTAATGTTCAAATATGCGATAAAATACCATATAAAGTCGTTAGACTGCTCCTTTTTTCCTGTCTTAAAATTTCCCTAAACGTCTTTTTAGGCTCCTAAAGCAGATCTCTCTTAGGAAGACAAAATTGATGGCTCTACGATAGAAAACGCCCCTGTACAAAATGCCGATAATTTTACGTCATAGAAAACCCATAAGCCTTACAACATTTATTAAAAACTTTTTCCCTATCTGTTACCGTTACGAGTTTTCCCTACCAATGAAAAAACATGTGTATTTAAAATATTTCAACCGTTTTGTTTATTTCTCTCTAGTTCATGGCGCGTGAATTAAACAATCGCACGGACTTGACGCGCGTCAACCTCCAGAAAAGCGAACTGACCCCTGGAACGCCGGCGATAGTCCGACCTCCGCCCGTCTATCAGCGTATGCACAGTAACGACTCCTCGAAAGGCTCCGACAAGGACGTGAACGGGAATTCGGGGTTGTCGCCGCGGCGGGGATTGACTAGATGGTCCCCCAGCTCGGTTAGCACCCTCACCTCTGCCTAGGTAGGCCCGTTGTTGCATCATTTGTTTTCGCAAAGGTACTGCTAACTAATATTTTCTATTAACCCGTTTTTTTGTTTTTGTTCTTGCATGATTTTCGTTTTTATGTTGGTAAATCGGGCGATATTATTTCCTCTCTCGTTAGATTGTTTGGTAAAATGAGACAGTTTTTTTTTTCTTATTCGCTGTTTATTGAATAACAAAATTAATTTACTCCGCAGAGGCTTATGGAAGAAAGCTGCTATGTATGTATTTGAATGGCGTACATTGTTGCATGTCGACTAGTGGAATTTGTGCTAACACTTTTAAAAATATTTCGATGTTGACCTAATATTGAATTACTCTTATTTTAATGTTTCTTTAAACATTTTTCTTTCAAACATATCTACATGAATGAATGCAAAAATCAATTTATTTCCGCATCTTGTGGTTAAAGATTAAGTTAAAAAAAAAAACTTTAAGGAGTTAACGAGTACTAAATACTAGAAGTACACTCAAATATAAAATTCAGGTCTCCCTATGTGCCCTATTTCTTTGTGAGTGAATAATACATCTACTTTAAATGTAAACATATGTGAGGCAACACTCTACGAAAGCTTGAGCGCTTAATGAAACAATGGCCACATTTTAAGCAAACACAGAGACTCATTATACTGAAAAAATGCGAAGAAAAGAAGGGAGACATGAGTTTTGAATTTGACTGTACATAGAATTAAAAACTAGGACAATTACTGAAAATTATATGAGAAAATACTTTGTACTATATTCATGAAAAGCTAAATAATTGTAATAATTCATCTTAACAACTCTTCACAGATCATGAAGCTGTCTCCCTCCATCAGCAAAAACATTGACTGAATTGAAAATAAATAAAACAGCAGTATTTATTCTAATGCAGCTAGCAATAAATTAATCCTAATAAGTACTCTAACCAATAGTAGTAATTAAATTAGAGATTTGGGAGCCCTAATCCAAAAAAAGTTTTATACCTACCCAACAAACCGGTCGGATTTTTCTAAAACTCTAACGCCTTTAATAGAGATAAACTATCAGTTACAATTCACACGTCCCGTATAGATTCCCACCCGCACCTAATATATAGTACTTCCTGATTTATTGCAACTAATATATCCAAAATAACGCACGCCGCGTCGTTCAAAACAGATGAATATGCGTTCGCGGCTCCAACCGTTAATAAAGTTTGCGCTCCGATTAAAGCCCTTAACGCAATATCAGCAGTACTACCGTCTATACCCGGAGCTTTATGTGGATTCATCGACCTAAAAGCAACCTCTATTTCAGAATCGGAAAAAAATCTAAATACAAAATAAATCCGCAGTGTCCTCCGCGTTCTGCGTGTATAAATTTTGACCTAACTTTAATGTTGCTGTGGTACGAGGCAAATATTTTTTGTGTATTACTTTATACGCTCCATGAATACTTTCGGTTCTAAATAACTCTATGGAAAATAATGGTTCTTCTTTCTCGGAATAGAGAAACGAAATTGTTATCATAACTGTTATCAACCCTTGCTCTCAACTAATCCTGTTCATTAAAATTAATAGAAGTTGCATTTGATAATTCTCGCTCTAAATGATGTAAAGTAAACGATTTTACGCACTCATCTGGAAAATCAAACTTTTTGTTAGTTGCTCAAATACTGCAATCGCTATTTGTAGACATTGTTAAAATCTGTTTATGAACAAATTGGGAAATTAATTTTCCTATAAATATATAGTCATTGGTTCAATATACTAATTAGTTATTCAAATGTAGTTAAATAATGTTCTTTCCATTCAGATTTATTAATATTACGTTTCGGCCGAATCTGATCATCTTCAAGTTAAAAACAATTACAATCCATAAAATATTAAGCCGTGAAAAAAGTTTTTTAAATGTAAAATATTTACAAGAAAAATATTATACTTACTGAATTTATTTTTGGCAAAAAATTAAATAGTCGTTAATGTAATTCTAATTTTGTCTTTCGTAAGATAGCGGCTTATATTTTAACTTTATTTTAATTTTTGTGACGATTCATACTAATACAATAAATTTTATACAATAAATATATATAAATAAACTGAATATAAGTATCAATTATAAATATATTTAAAAATAATTATAATAATAAAAAAATAAATATTGTAGAAAGGTAAAACACAACCTTCTGATATTATTATGAATCCTCACAAAGAATAAAATGAAGTTAAAATATAACCCTCTGTTTCACGAGAGAAAAAAACAAAATTACTGAATTTATATAGATGATTACAGTGCTAAAAATGAAATGTCAATGTTACGTCAATGTAAAAAACAAATTAAAATGTCATTGACTAAAATAAAAATAAGAAATGGTATATTAGAGAGGAATGTGTCAATTTCAACCCTTAATATTAGATATTAGTGTGTTGCGTATATATGAAATGTAAAAATTTAAAACTTTTAAATTGTATCAAGTAAATTAATAAAAAATCTTGTATAAATTATAGTAAAAATAATACTAAAAATAAGGTGATAGCAAGGAAATGGTAAAAACGTATGAGCGAAAAATACATAGTATCGAATAAATTCAGTGAGAACAATATTAACAGGATAAAATGTTCGTATAGAATAAGACAATTTTGATGGCATTATATAGGAAACTTCCTTATTTCAATAGATACACAAAATCTATATGAGAGGTTGCGTACACTTTTTCGAAGGTAAATTTAGTGGTGACGAGAAAAATCAAACATATTTAATCATTTCCTGCATATAACCGCAAAACTCAAAAGTCCGGGTTTTATTTTTTTACTGATAATCTCGTTAGTTTTAAAAGTTGAAAACCTTTTCTGCAGTTGCATAAAAGTTTGATGTTGTGATCATCTCGTATTCCATTCGGAAAGAACATTATTTAACTACATTTCAATATTTGTTCCTTCAAGTAGAAAATACCAACAAATTAATTATATCTTTGAAACGTACCAATTCGAAGTTAAAATTACAGTTTTACCGATTGAATGACGATATATTTACATAAATCAACTGTTGTGACAGCTCTCTTATTTCTAATTAAACAACTATCATCACTTTCAGATTCTACAAGGCGTCCAGTCCGCAACGTAACTGGATCATGACTTCGCGAAAGTACGGCCTCCCTCCACAGTACCCGTCCATAGGTCGCAGAGGTTCGAACACGCCCGCCTCGACGCCACCACCCTCGCAATTCACTCAGAACCGATCTCGTAGCTTAGACGGGCTCCTCGACTCCGCCGAGCCGGCCCTGAACCAATCCCAAGACTTGCCCAACAAAGCAGCTGTAATAACCCAAGCACCGCTAGCGACAGCGCCAATCGAAAAAGTTCCGTCCGTAACGAAAGTGCAAGTACAGCCGCAACAACAACAACAACAACAACCACAACGACAAGGATCTATTACTGAAGTACCCGCATCGCCGATCACTCCGATTAGTAATACGTCATCGCCTCCGTTGACGCCACCAATTATCGTTACTTCGATTCCGATAGATGGCAGCTCGAATTGTGGCAGCTCCTTCAAGAGTACTGACAGCGGCAAGGAGCAACAACAGCAAGTGCGACCTGAAAGTAGTAATAGTAGTAATTTAGAAGTACCTAATAATGAGACTGCATGCGGTATTAGCAAATCGTCTATGCTTAGTTTAAATAGCAATTCTAGCGATAGTAATAATAGTAAACGGAAGAAGAATTTTATGGATAAGTGTGTGAATAAAGTACGGTCTCTCATGAAGAAATAACGGAATTGTTGTTTATTCGTGTCTAAAATTTGCATATAGGATGAATAATATACTACCGAATGTGAAAGGTAAGAGCGACAAAAAGCAAATTAATGATTTTTTTTTAAATTTTACCCAATTATATGAACACTTTAATTTCCTTTTAAATCGATTTTAATTGTTACGAACTTGTACTAGTCCTTATACATATATATGTTTTATTTAAATTGTATCGCTGTGTCTTAAGTTCTATTTATTAATGCATTTTATTACCCGAACAATTCTTTTTTTCTTTTATCATATTTTGACGATTCATTTTATTTGACATCTTTATGATTACTACGTGATAAAAATTCATCCTGTATGTTTCGAATTAATCTTTAAAGTATTCAACTGTCCTCGTAATACTGTGTATAACGATTTAAGTTTAAAACGATTGAAGGAATCGAGAAAAGCCGTACCTCGACTTGAATCATCGACTCGACGTGTCCTTAAATGTTACTAAAACTAGGTACTGTTTTATTATAAAAATAATATTCTAAAAAGTTCTTCGTTATAAAGAAGGACGGCTGAGAATTATTTTTTAGGCAACTAAAGTCAGTACAAAAAATGTGCTTTTTTTTTAATTTTAATATGTATACATGAAGCTATGAATATATTATATATTAGACGAAGCGTGATGAGCACAGGGCCTTATTTAAATAAATATTAGATATATAAAAAGAATTATTGATTAATAACGTGATTGAATTTATTATGATAATAAATTGTGTTGTAAATATAATATACGAGATGTATAATTTTAGACTTGTTCGTATTTTTGTGGAAGAAACTTTATTATTTATATATTATACAAGCATAATAATAACATTATTATATACATTACATAAATATATACTTTTCGACTTAACTTTCTCATAATATATATTAAGCGAAATAAATTAATAATAAATCTTCTCTCTCTTGCTTAAGCAATGAATCTTTAAAATATTTGCTTAAGCAAATAAGATTTTTTTTCATCTCACTCAACCCTGTAACCGGTAAAGTGTTACAGTAATTGAGTGTTTACATAAAGCAAAAACTATGTGACAATTGTTTTTATTATGTGAATGATTGGCAGTTTTATGTTTATAATTATTATTAAATTATTATAAATTGTTATCGATACTGATTTTCTCATCGGAAAAGGAAAAAAAAGTCTAAATAGTGATGTCGATAGTTTTTTTTTTTTTTGTATTATATTTTTCTTATTGTTTTGTCTCCTTTTTTTATTATTCATGTTACATTTTAAAATATATTTTATTAAAACAGTACGAAGTTGTTTTTTTTTTCCTGACGCACTGTACATATTTGTAGTATACTAGTGAAAAAGATAAATTTTTAAGAAGATATATCAAAAAGTAATGGATTTTTTTTGAATAAAAACAAAGTTTCAGTTACACATAAATATGGGTCGTACAAAATATCTGTCGGTAATTAAATTCAGTATAAGTTTATGATCTACTGTTAGAATCACAACATTAAGTATGTGTAATAGAAAAAAAAACAATGAAGAACTTTTCTAATACTAAAAATCATTTCGCTACCATTGTCGCCCAATAAAAATTTGTTATTCCTAAATTCTCCTGGAATTTATACAACTTTCTATACTCTAATAATAATGTAGGATGCTAAAAACTAAAAATACCTAAAAAGGATTAAATTTATTTTTATATTTTTAGGCAATAATAAAAAAAAACAAAGATAACAGTCTAATTATAATGTCAATAATAAATTAATAAGGCTTATTTGCACCGCCTTGTTAAGCCTGATTTAATTTTAAGCGGTACTTTGAAGGTGATAGTTCATGTTTCATGCATATAGTGAACGTCATATTCTAAGTATCACTTAAAATTAAACCAAGCTTAACGTGTCGGTGCAAACGGCCATAATAATTCTAAATACTAACAAAACAACTTAAACTTGGTAGTTACACTAGTAACATATACAGTGAGGTCGTAAATGGTCCCCCCCCCCCCCCCCCCCTGATAACTTTTGAATGGTATGAGATAGAGCAATGAAACAAAAACCAAGTGAAATTAGAGATAATTTGTGATTTTTTGCCTATAGAGATACGCACATGGCTTCTGATGTAAAATAGAGGGGCGTAGCTATCTTTAAAATTTTAAATGGGAAGTAATCTCATTTAGAAGCTCATTTGTTAGATATTTCTATTACTTTTATGGCAATGCAAACAGTTTTACGATTTTCGAAATTTTTACCAACTTATCCAAGATTAATAATTGGAGTACTTACGTTACTTTACGACCTCACTGTATATGTCAAGCGTATTTGTAGGTTATTTGGTTGTATGTAGCGTTTGTTATAGAACTACATCAATATATTATTTAAATGCACTTATATTTCTTAGAATATTATTTCACTACTTTCAATTGTAATTAGATTAATAGTTTTGTTATCATTAACCATACAAATCAACTTTCCAAAAGGCATCAACTTCACTTTTACTCATCAGAATCTCATTAATCTTTTCATATATATATTAGCCAAAATTGTATTACAAGTCAGTTATTATTGAAGCCGACATTACTACATGTTATAAATAAAACTCGCCAACAGTATTTTACAAAATAAAACTTTGTTACTGTTCCTTTTTAATTCACTGTTTGAAGAAATTCATAACACGTTTTATACAATCTTGATGTAATTTACAAGGTTTATCATTCAAGATGCTTTGGTACGAGCAAGTTGTCAATTTTATAATCCTCAAAATATAAATACTTCATTAGGTTGTGATATTATATATAATATATACTATAATTATATTATGATATATTTTATTAGTCAACCAAATATTCGGCGTTAGAATTTAAATTTTTAATACTTATCGCCATCTAGTAAACAAGATTAGACATTAGTATTGAAAATACATTGGCTAACTACAATGTTATTAAATTATTTATTACTAAACCCCCAAAAAACGATATTTATAACATACAATCGTCTTGCTTAAGAGAAAAAATAAATTTCTATTCACAATTATTGCAATTTTGTGTATTAGGGAGCAGAAAATTGCCATCAAATCAATTTTAAAAGTAACAAGCGTTTCAAGTGTAGATGGCGCTGCTTACTTCAAAATAAATATAAATAAATAAGTATATTTATATTATACTTGATTATATCTATATTACCCGAAGAGATTCTTGGTTATTTTATCACTACAATTATTTTTAATAAAACATAGTACTGCACTTTTATATTTGATTACTTACATATGATCTACATTACCTACTTTTGTGTACGGGAGGTTGGGGTATTAGCGTGGGCTGTTTTTAAAAATTCTATTAAATCTACATTTTATATAATAGCGTTTTTACACTTCTTTAAATAATGTAACATTTAAATGCAAAAAAAAAGTTCATTTTTCTACTTTACAAAAAAGATAATCTCAAAGTACTAATAAAAAAATATTTCTGTACCTAATGGTTTTTCATTGTGATCTTATTTATATCTGTGTTTATATTCTTTCTATAACTTCTAACCATCTAAAATACCAGGATGTCATGTGTAAATCGGCAAAAAATGCATTATCTGCAGTAAAGATTGGGATAATAATAAAAAAAATCGTACTGTTGTCTCAAACTGAAATAGTTGCAATAGCAACTTAATGTATGTATGGGGCAACATTAACGAAGTAAGAAAGAACATTTATTTTACATTTTCTTTCTAGTTTTACAACGTATCTAGAAAAACTTCGCATAAAAAAAATTACGATTTTTCATATTTGCATGCGCACTTTACTGCCATCTATTAAACTTTTGCAGCAACTACACGTCGGTTTATTATCCTCTCCCACAATTTGTAATATAGGTCCCTAATTACCCTCACTTTTTCTTTATTGTAACCCCTAAACAATAGATGGCGCTTGCTATCAATTTATATTTCAGATTTGCATATTACCAACTTGTATCTATTTGGTTTTGGTTCATTCGGGTATTTCACGGTTAGAATTTCAATTTTAGAAAACTTTAAGCATTAAATATGAATTCACTTAATTATAACTTAAATTAGAGCTACTTTTTTAAGTGTTAAGTACAAATAAAAGTAACATAAAGATTATTCTTAAATGTCGTGAAAAGTTTCTTTGAATTTCATCATGCAATCACCCACTGTACCAGATCAGTACGACCTACCAGCAGAATTAACGGCTAAACCTTTAGTCCTGGTAGGGCTATCGGGTCTGGATACGCTAAACAATGCCATACACAAAGCTGTGTGGGATACGTTCACTGGGAACCGAAGGGTGGAAAGGGCACAGGTTCAATTCAAACTGATAGATAATGCTCATGAGTTCCCAATCGTGAAACCAAAACGAAATTCTTACGAATGGTACATCCCAAAGGGTATCTTAAAGCGGAATTGGATGAACAAGCATTTGAATGAGATACCAGCTGTTATCGCTATATTCTATGATTTGGATTGGAACGATGCACAATGGAATGAGAAGGTGATCGAATGCGCTTCCAGAGTACAATCAATGAGGTTGGAAATTTTCAAATTGTATTAATATTTTATTACATATACAAGCAGCAGTGATATACCATACATTTTTATTGCTCGTGTGCTGCATATTAGATAGCCATTTTATATTTTGGGGATGTAACTTGTTATTAATTGTTATTTAAGATCTCTAATCACGCTCCATTATCCTAACATTAGCTTTGGTAAGACTTCCGTAAGAGGACCGCTGATTTGGTACTTTATATGCATACTAACGGAAACAGCATGTGTTCCTGAGTATAAAATAACTATTCATTTTTTGAGCAAATGGAAAGAAAGTATTAAAAACAGTGTTCGAAAAAGTGCTATTTCGAGGTTATGTGCGAGGGTTTTTGACGGATTTAACATATGGTAGTACTGATATGGAAGGAAAAGTTACTAAAAGTGCCCAACCAAATTTTAGATAAAACAGGCGCCAAATACAAACTTATTTGTTAAGTTAATGGGAATCAATTGTAAATTAAAGTAATAACTAAGCAGCGATTCAATACAATATCCTGAAATTTGTTTGTTTTAAAGTATTTGTTTGTTTTTAACACTACAATTGTAAGAATTATTATAAGTTGTCACATTTAATTTGAATTACACTATTCATATCATAAAACGTCATTGTTATCGGTCACCGGTTCAAGATCCCATGATATAATAACTGGTGTTATATCATCCTAAAGTATTCCGAATTGTTTTCTATGAGCCTAAGTATCCAGTGATTTTTGTCGTGACTCTGACGATCACAGTTTCGCGTCCTTCAGCAAAACCTCCACTTGAATATCGCAATCACACAAGTTCCATTCCAATTAAATTTTCCCGTAAAAGGAAGGTTCCCATTTCCTACTCGAAGGTTTCTTTCTTTGCAATAATGTGTGTACATCGAAACTTGAGTAGACACTGAAATGGGATCATTAAATCAAATATGGACTATCTTTTGTGTACACTTACCCAAGTAGTGCAACTGATGCATTATATTATGCTCTTCTCCATCAACATGTCCTGGACGGATGTTGTAATAGTCAGAACTAGGTCTTCATGTTAAAAAATAACAGAAACCTATTTCATTTATTTTTTATTTCAGCGGCACTAACAGGCAAAACATCTCTACAAATAGGTCTACGCACCATAAAGAAGAGGAGAATTTAGAGAAAAATTTAATGTAATGGCTAAACTGACAACTTCAGTCACAATTCAATCTAGTTCGTTTGAACTTTGCGCCTGTTTTGTCTAAATTTTTAGTAACCTTTCTTTCCACCCCATTAACCACACGTTATATCTGTCAAAATGCCTGGCACATAACCTCGAAATAGCACTTTTCGAACACTGTTTTTAGTACTTTGTTTTCATTTGCTCAAAAAATGAATAGTCATTTTACACTCAGTAACACATTGCTATTTCCGTTAGTATGCATAGAAATCGCCAAATCAGTGGTCCTCTTATGGAAGTATAGCCTTAGCTTTGTTTGTTTGTGTGCTTGGAGCAGTATCTACTGACGTCATCAGAGTAACTTGAGAGCGTCTCAGAGTTGGATTTAAAGATGGTACAAACAAACGCGCTCGATTGCAATATAACCTTAACTTTATTATTTACTATTGTCAGATTGTCACAGCTACTATGAATAGGAAAAGTAAAAATAATTTTTCAAATTAATGAATCTAGACTACAATAAAAATGCATCATATACTAGTATTTATGTACCTACTAAGTAAAGTTTTCAAAATATAATGATCATTCTTTACATCAATCACATTGGTATCATTATATTATCTATTTCGCGCATATTTGATGCAGTTATAAATCGGATTACATTTACAAACGACAGTTTACAACACGGTGTTAGTGCGATTAGGTTATGTTGCAGAAATTGTTCGGACGTCGGACCGCGAGCAAAAAGAGGAACCTTTTTGTGATCTGGATTTGCTTGCTCTAAACAAACAAACACGCACAAATCATGCTCTAAAATACAAACAAACTTGTTTTGTAGTTTTCAAGTTACAACTGTGAAAGTTCCTGTAGAAAAAAAGTTGAAAAATTTGCAGTAACTTTTTCTACTTTATAGTAAGAAATCGAGAAAGATTTAATTTTCAGTAAAAGTAATAATTTATTATGTCGTTCAGAATAAAAATATTTATGAATTACTACAGTACCCTTGCTTTTTTCTCTGTTCAATTAGAGCTGCTTTAGATGGAAGAAGCACACGTGTCGTCGTAGTATTAATACAGAGTTCCCCGATGCCAGCTGGTGACGATACCATAGCTTCCGAGAAAGCCACAGCGTTGTGCGCAAGTTGCGAATTAAACGCAAAATCTTTGCTCGTTTTACCGCACGTCGATCATTTACAAGGATACGCGGTAAGATTGGAGAACGCTTTCTACGATTTCGCTCAAAATTACTATCACGTGGAAGCGCGTAACATCAAATCGCACAGGGAATATTTAAATAAAACAACGCACTTGTACTTGTTCGTCCGACATCAGTTTAAAATGGGGTTCTTGAACGAGCTGAAACAGGACATGCATACCGCGCATAAGTAAAGATTTTATTCTATTTATTTCCTACTGTTTCTTTTTGAATCTCCATATTTGTAGGCATTATACTCACGCTTATAATAATCTACTGGAAATAAGGATTGTCGATACCAACGCGAATGAGATAAGAACTGTCGCTGGGTTTATAAATTATAAATTATGCCGTTTAATGTTCGCCTTAAATCTACCTAGAGATGCCATATCGCAATTCAGGGCTCACATAGATAGGTTTAAGGTGAGGATAGGTTTCAAAGAGCTAGCGTTCGAACACCACGCCTGGCTATGCAAGCAGTAAGTCTCGCACTGAAACGTAGGGACAGTTAAAATGTCGCAAATTGTATTTTTATTCGTGTAGATACAGCATATTCGGAGATATTTTCGATGAGGCTGTGAAATTGGGATTACCAGCTGTGCAGACGCAGCACCCTGGGTTGTATTACCAACAAGCGGCTCAATATTCCGTCTTGAGGAGGCAAGCATGTCAAGAATTATGTCGTGTAAGTATCTGCTTTTGTTTTTTTTTTTTGTGTTTTTACATTCCTGCATTACAATCTTTCTCCTAAACCAGTTACTATGCTGAGGTGTCCTGGTAAAAGCCAATCTTTTCAGTTATGAGCTAACATTTTATTCCTTCATCTTCAGTTCATTCATTCATTCATTTCATTTCATTCAGGTTAGGGTGGGCACTTGATGTCCGGGCCCCTTCAGCTTGGTGCTCATTGTACCATCCCTATTGATTCTCTTATTTCCACTCGAGCAACTTGGTGTTCTTTATAAAGCCCAGTATCTTGCCCAGTGGAAACTTGAGGACTTTCGAGGGCTCCAATAGATCTCTCCCGAAATATTTCTGCCTGAGTACCTTCAGTTCTTCACATGTGCAGATTACATGTAAACTCGTTTCCTCCTATAGCTCGCATCTTCTACACCACGGTTCGCTTACACGGCCTGTGTTGTATAGATGCTTTTTCAGAGGGCAGTGTCCAGTTATCAACCCAGTAATGGTTTTAACTTCTTTCTTACTGCGCTTGAGTAGGTTATCAGAGAAACTACCATCCCCATCCCCTATCAGCGTTTTGGTATGGAGTTGACCTTCAGTCGACCTCCATTTCTTTGTACTTTCTTTATCTAACCAGGTCCAGATCTCCCTTCTTGCGGAATCCTTAGTAATTCCACATACGGGCTCTGGACCCATGAAGTGTCTCTTAGAGCCCTCCTTGGGTAGTTCATCGGCGATTACGTTGCCCTTTATATCCTCATGTCCCGGCACCCAAATCAGACACCTGTTGTCTCGTGCCAGTGCATTGAGGGATTGTTTGCAGTCCCTAACTAGTTTTGACCTAGTTACAGAGTTTGAGACTGTCTTAATGACAGCCTGGCTGTCAGTCATTATGTTAATTTTCCTCCTCATGCAGCCACTTTTTGCAATCATTTCTGCACAGGCTGCAAGGGCGAATACCTCTGCCTGGAAGACCGTTGATGTTTCCCCAGGCTTATGAATATCCTTTGATTAGGACTGGGTCCGCAAATACCGGCTCCTGTCCCCTGGCTGGATTTGGATCCATCCGTGTACCAGTTTTCGTTAGCAGTGATCTCACTACGCGCCTGGTCTCTGTTCGGTATGGAGATTTTCACCTTTTCAGTGAAGATAATTTCGGGTGCCATGCTGTCCGTGGGCATTTGTAGCAATGGCCCGTCCAGCAACGTGCCCGTAGTATAAGTGTGTCCTCCCACCCTGAAGTTGGGATGCCACAGGTTGTTGGCTTTCAGTCTAAGGATAGCATTCATTGCCTCCGCTCTCACATAGAGTTCCAGCGGGGGGAGGCCCACAATGGTCTCCAACTGTCCCTCCAACTGGTCCCTGTACTGTTAGTTGCACCAGTGATACCCAGCAATGCCTGTCTCTGGACAGCGATCAGCAGCTTCGCTGCGGAGGACACTTCTGTCCTCCTCCACCAGACTACTGCCCCGTATGTTATCGCTGGTCTTATCACGGCAGTATATAGCCAATGGATCACCTTCGGCTTTAATCCCCAAGTTTTGTCAGCAAATCTCCTGCAGCGCCAGAATAGTTGCGTGGCCCTGGTCGTTGTGTTAACTAAATGATTTTTCCAGCTCAGTTTTGCATCAAGGGTAACACCCAGATACTTTACTTCCTTGGTTAATTGTAACTCCTGCCCAAACAGTCTAATGCCGCTAGGTCATCGAGTTTCCTCATGTTGGTAAAGGCAACCAACTTTGTTTTTTGTGGACTAACTGAGAGTCCTTGTGAAAGGCACGATTCCTCCACCATTCGCAGTGCATTACGCATGATGCCCGCCACCACGCATGGGAACTTCCCCCTAGCTATGATGACAATGTCATCAGCGTACCCCTGCGTCCATATTCCTTTGTCGTTTAATGATCTGACAAGGTCATCCACGACCAAGCTCCACAGCAGTGGTGACACTACTCCCCCTTGAGGACACCCTCTAGTGGTCCTCATGGCGATATTTTTATCTAGCATATTGGCATAGACCACTCTGCTTCTTAGCATGCAGTCAACCCATCTGCTAGTCGTGTGGTCAATGTTCCGTTCCATTAGTGATCGGTTAATCGAGGGCGTTGATGTGTTATCAAAGGCGCCCTCTATGTCTAAAAATGCTGCAAGGGCAACTTCCTTTTGATGTAGGCTCCTTTCGAGTCCTTCCACCAAACTATGTAGGGCAGCCTCCCCAGATTTGCCCCTTTGGTATGCCCATTGCAGAGGATGCAGAGGATATCTCGCAAGTACTCCTTCTGTAATGTTTAGGTGTATAATTTTTTCCATAGTCTTCAGCATAAAAGATGTGAGACTAATTGGTCTGAATGATTTCGGATGATAGTATGTGTCCTTCCCAGGTTTCGGAATGAACACAACCCTAGTATCTCTCCAAGCCTTGGGAATATAACCCAACGCATGGCTAGCTCTAAATATCTCCAAGAGGGGCCCCATGATGTCTCCAATTGCCTCCTGAAGCAATCTTGGGAACACCCCATCCTCAGTTCAATTTTTCTAAATTCCAGATTTTGCCCGGACGCTGGTACCATTTTATCTGTATTTTCGTATTCTTTCTTTTTTGCACATTCATAGAGATTGACGAGTCACATTTTTTGAGATATCGAACTGATATGTGAACTTGAAACTCAGCCCTACTACGACTTCACAAACAAAGCCAATTCTCGATATTTTACTTCGCGTAGGCGATAGAAAAAGTTGCAAAAAAAAGTTTCTCGGAATGTTATTTTATCCCCTTAAGCTGAATCTTATAACAAAATTTGCATTTTTTAAATATTTACAAATTTAGTTTCTAATTTGATGTTGGATATACTTCCTTTATACGTGGAGTACATCAAACGCAAACACAAATTTAATTGGTTGAAATAAATCCGCAACTTTAATCCAAGTCAAGCTAGATTCACATCTATGGAATTCCTCACAATGCAATTCTGATTTAGGAATTAGATTAGATTAGATTATGATTGTTGCACGCAGTGTTGCCAGGGGAAAAAAATTTAACTCCCTAGACATTTGTTGAAAAATTCCCTAAATTTCCCTAAATTTTTTTAAATAATTTCTCTAATATCTGTGGGGAGTTGATTATTTGAGATTTCTGGTAAAAAGAACGCTACTAATATACTTGTTTTAGTTTTATTGACATCAGGTGGTTATCTTTTATGTCTCATACTGATAAAGAATGTTTAATAATTAGGGGTTTTCCGGGTTTTATTTTATTACTACCAATAATCCACTTTCATGTATTGAACGTAATACATTCAAAGTGGCAACATATGTATGCTCCAAGAACGTATTTATAAACATATGTAAATATGTATTGCTATGATATCTAAGGTATGGAATCTAAGTTAGAGGCATGTAGAACAGGTTTCCAAACCAAATGAAGAAGTAATTGAAAGTGAGGTGTGTGTTCAGTTGCCTACTTTACAGGCGAATTATGAATTTGTTAAAGATAGCTATTTAAAATGGACAATATTAGCAATGGGTGCTAGACATTGTCTTATATATAACGTAAATTTTATTCGGGATGCCTTTTTGGTAACGTTGTCGTATTCCCCTCAAACTAGAGAAAATAACGGTATTTTAATGTCGGTTAGCGATATCTTTCAAAATTGAGGTTGGTCTGCCTGATAGCAATAACAATCGAAGGCTGTTTTCTGATAAATCTGGTTTGAATCCTCATTCTGTTGGTGGCCACGAGAGACGACGGTTGTATTAATTTCCTATAACGATTTAAAAATCGCCACACTTTCAAAAAAATATCAAAGTTCCAAGAAGTGTTTACCAAAAAAAAGTATCGATATAACTCCTGAATAATTAAATCCTTACTGAATATCTGCAATTGTCAAGAATTTCCTATAAAAATTTCCTACGAAGAATCCCGACCAAATTGCCTTTCCATGCTATTGACCGAGACCGGGGGCCCGTCCAACTGAAACTCTATCCTGTACCCAGAGAATTGCCAGTTCGTTGTGTAGGGTCAAGTTAGCATTCCATTAAATTACCTCACCTAAAACAGAAAAGAATTAATCAGTTTCCATTCAATATTAATCAGAAATTTAGATTTTTTATAATTTATTTCACTATACGTTAATTTGGGGTTGTATTACCATGCCTATCATCAGGTATCTGCGTCCGTATGACCTGTTCTATGGGATAGATAATATAGGTTTTTTTTTTCTTTTATAAAAAGTAAAAACATCAGGAAAACAGTTATGACAGGTAACAAAAACGTAAATTCAGTACTAATCACTGTTCTAATAGAGTTTAATATTAAATTTTCTTCAATAAGTATTGTCATTAAAAGCTCTTCCTCTTGGTTATCCATAGGTAATTTATATATAAAATTTAAGATATAATAAACACTTTAGTTAGTAGATATATTTCTATGCAAAAAGAAAACACGACTGAACACAATACAAATAACCTCTCCACTGTCAATTTTTCAAGTTGCGCCCATTAGTGTGTTATGTCATTCAGGCAACATGCAGCGCTGCAATAAAGCGCTGTTTCTCAGCACTTAAACGTATTTTTTCCCTGAATGCGACCAATTTTATATATAAAAATCACTGAACTTTGTCTGTGATAAAATAGCTATCTTTAACAAATATCGATAATCACAGATGATCGTTTGCTATAAAATTTAGTATATTGCTATTTACGGGTAGATGGCGCCGTTATTTGAATGTAATTAAATTGGAATATGACATTTTCATAACCTCATAGTCATTTAAAATGCCAGGAAAGTCCGAAT
Organism: Protaetia brevitarsis; assembly: GCA_004143645.1. Classification (NCBI taxonomy): domain Eukaryota; kingdom Metazoa; phylum Arthropoda; class Insecta; order Coleoptera; family Scarabaeidae; genus Protaetia; species Protaetia brevitarsis. The sequence continues at coordinate 20,659 of RXPK01000794.1, forward strand.
ACGTATTTTTGTATTAAATAATTTGTCTTAACAGTATTTACTGATTCCAACATACGTACCTTGTGATCAAAGAGTTTAAATGATGATGAAACCTAACATTTGGTAACTAAATAAAGATTTAAGCTTGTTTTGGTTTGAAACATTTCTTTTATTTGTACAGTTAGTGTTTTTACATCGATTTTCGATAATTACTTATTTCAAATTTTAATAATCCGAGAAGGGGCTTTGAGGGTGCGCCCGTTAGGTGAGAAAACTGTCTATTCGTTAGTAAGCGTCCGGAGTATGATTTTGACAGGCGATCTAGTGCCCTTTGAAGCGTCCGTGACACCTAGCAGGTAGGAAGTCACTTTCCACAGTTTTCTTTCACTTATCAGAGAGGTCGCTGGGTGTATTGAAACCACTGTTTTATTTTAATTGATTTTTATTGAAAAAAAAAGAAAAAGAAAAAATCGTAAACGGACAAGCTAAATAATAATATAAAATGAAAACATAAATTTAAATATAATAATAAATGGTACTGAACTTTGAAATCCCGGGCATTTAGTTCTGAAAAAAACAGAGCAGTATATATAGAAATTTATTACTCTGAAGGGATTCCTATATAATACTAATAGTTTTTATTACTATAAAATCCTCTTCTGTATATTTCATAATTCCCACGTGTTATTTTCAAAAATGTAGTTCAGAAGTTTTATTTTGCCTGTTACAACAATACGTTTATTTATTTCTTGAACATCTGCATAATTGTCTAAATTTGTAGAATTGCAACTCCGATAAGCTATAATTCTAAATGCAACTTCATGATCAGTTTCCTAATATTGAACACGTGCTACTCTGATAGGCTATAATTCTAAATGCAACCTCATGATCAGTTTCTTAATATTGAACACGTAGTCTCATCTCGTATAATAATGGATAATTGTGATATAATTCAATTAAATGTAGCGTTAATTCTATATTCCAACAAAATTTGTTTTTTTTTTTTGGTAACAGCAGAAAGTACTAAACAAGCGTCACATTGGTTAATAATATGGTATCTAAACACAATAGCTGGATGTGTATTTTTCATATTTTAGCATGTACTAAACTACCCAACTCCAGATCCATTGGAGGGAATCCAAAATTTAGAGTTTTACGGACAAAGACCTTGGAGACCGGGAAAATTAAGTGCTGAACCACCAGACCCTCAATTGGAGCAGAACGGAATCATGGCGTTACAATACTTAGAAAATCACATAAACCATTCCGTAAGTCCTAACAAGTTCCCTTGTTTAAAGTGTTGGTTTTTTTTTTATTTTCTCCCTTCGATCGCAGAACGCTATAATCACTTTGCACGGTCTTGCAATCACGCAATACAAATCTTATAGATGCCCTAGGACCAGACGACATTTAATCGTGCAAATGGCTGACGAGTACTTCATCTCGAAAGATTACGGTAAAGCCCTAACGTAAGACCCATTTAAAATCATAAAATTGTGTCCAAAATTATAAAATTGTGTCCAACAGTTTATTAACACATATGCTCTGCGATTACCGCACCGAGAAATGGTGGGGTATCATTTCGAACATCCTATTGAAAGCTGTGAAATGCGCGTACCTAACTGCGAATTTACAAGATTACATCGTCTTGACTCTGGAAGCCTTAGGAAAGCATATCGTCATTCCCACAGAAGCTAAGAAGAAGATGTATGAGAACCTGCTGCACGTACTCAATGTATCGAAAAGACGCACTATTACCAATGAGGATATTATTCAATTTTGATCTTGCAGCGCCAACTACCGGAGCCAGAATCAGACTTGCCACCTTTATGCGTACAGAGTGCCATATCACGTTGGCAACAGATTTTGACCTCGCAAAAATTACAATTAGATTTGGAAATGGGTACGATGGTTTCTTGTATCGATTGTAAGGGGAGATTTGGTAAAACTGAGTATCAAGCGGACGAAGAGATAATTGCAGAGATATATGTAAAGTTAGTAAAATTATTTTGTGTTTCTGTCATTTACAGCAAAAAAAATATATATTTGTCCTTTGTTAGGTTTGTATTGTGGGTGCTTCTGTGTTCTCTTCTTCGTAGTGAAAGTGTATTTTTTTCCGATTTGTATTCCTATTACTAGGTATGTTCGTTTTGGCACTAGCGTCATGCAACCATACACAGTTGCAAGCTTTTCTGTTCCATTTTGACTTGTCGTTCTATTATGACGTTGCCTTCGATTTGGATGCTGAAATTTACAATTTGCGTTGAGAATCTTTGAGTAGATTTGAGAAGAAGAATGCGTTTCATAAGGCCTTTCTAGACTCGTTCTTTGAAAAACTTGGACTCTGATAAAACTGCACTTATGAAACTAGTTCTTTGATATACTATAGTGCAACTGAGGAGTGTCCATGCAAAATTTAACATGCCCATGCTCCCAAAGTTTAGAGGAAACGATTTTTTACTTGTGCTGGAACATCCTTGCATAAGTGGAATCATTCTGCGAGTCGGTAATTTATTTGTTAAATTATATTAATAGAGGTGTAAAAATTTCTGGTTTCTAAGCAATTATTTATTGAAAAAATTGCATTTTTATTGGACTTTTTGTGTTTTGTTCGCAATACGTGAACTTGGTTAGGTTTTGACGAGAATACTTGTGGATTTATTTACTTTTGCTTGGAAATTGGATGCTTCAACGAGTCGGTGCATTGAAATCAGTCTAAAATAAAAAAAAACATTTTATTTAATTAATAATGTCCCTAAAACATTAAATTCAACCATCTTGATGCCACTTGGACTTGTTCAGTTTTGATGTTAAATCTATTAGCTTTATCGCAACACTTGTATACTGCGCTCGAAAATATTGTAACGAGCGCCAATTTTTAAACTGGTAGTTTCGTTAGGCGCTCTTAGATGGCGCTCGCGTAGCTGAATAAGGAACTACGTACGAGGAATGACAGAGGGCAGTACCGGGTCGAAGATTCGTGATTATTCTTCTGAATCTAGAAGCACGCCCTAGATGTTTCTGGTGAAATCTCGTAGTCTTTGCGCCAATTATAAATAACGCGTGGGGATTGGCCGGGCAGTCAGTCAGTCGATACGATGTTACGTTCAGTTTTATTTTCTTGTACGCGTGGCGTATAGCTAGGGTTATCGCCTTCTCGCTGTCCGTCTTCTGTATATGGACTCTATGTTTATCATTGTATACTCCTATCTCAGGGTCACTCGGTCCGTATCGCCTCATAGATGTCGCATATTGTGGCGTTTTTTGGGCATCCTTTTTTGTGGGCTGTTATCGGGTATGTCATCTGAGGACTTTCGGAATTTTCCGTAGGCCCTCTCTCTGCAAGTAATTGTCGAAGCGAGCGAACGCGACTGCGGGTTGATTTTTCTGGAGTGCCTTTTGGAAGGTTTTTATCGCTCTTGCGGATTTATTAATCTACTCGTATTAATTGTTTTTGTGGTGAAATTTAGCGTCTTAGACGCCGTTTTCGTGTATCAACGAAATTATTACGGATTGTGGTTTTGTCAAGTTCCACGTTTCACTTTGCTTTGCGTCAGTTGTGCCCTATTTGACCCCCAAATAGGTAACTCCTTTTCGTTAACAGTTCTCTTTTTTTTTGGTAACTTACACTGAGGTTTCTGCGATCCTCTCGTATAGGGTTGTGGTACGGGACGAGATTCCAGCGACCACACGTGCCACCACGTGTTGATACCCCGTACACCGGCAAAGGAATTTTCCGACGGCTTTGCAGCGATATACGCCGTTTGATTCAGCGAGTGCCCCGCTGCCAGCTGAGGGACACTCAGGAGCGTCAGTTTGTTGGCCGGCCTAGCCCCGAGGTAGAACCAACGTCATCCTCGCGAGGTAGGATTGTTTTAATTTGTTCTTCACGCCATCGCGGGTTAGACGCGCGGAAGCCGCTCCGACCTGGGAACTCAGAACTTTTTTTTATATTTTCCCTGTGACGGCCGTGTACCGAGTTTATTTTTATTACGCTTAATTTTTGTCTTATGTAGTTCAGCTCTTAAAGTGATAGTCTCCCTGTGAACTTTGTGTACGATATAACTTTTTTTTACTTTCATTTCAATCTTTGAACGTACAATATACCGTAGAGATCGCTCTACTTGTCCCCTCAGGACTAATAGTTGTTTTTTTTTAATGTATATTTAATTTATATTATCGGCCTTCAGCCTTTCAGAGTGGCATTACCCCGTGGGGTTGCCCCTTTCTAAACTTACGTGAACAGTTGTGTGCGCATTACGGGTTGCCCGAACCCCTTTCTTTGTAATATTTTTACTGACTGCTGTAAACCGATCAAGATCTTGGTTGGGTGGTATATGAGATTATATTATATTAACCGTATTTTGACTATACTTAACCTTGGGGTTGTCCTAAAAGGGCCCGCCCCCTGTTGCGCTATACATTTAAATGTCATACTGTTTTCTAGTAAAAGTCACTTTCAAGTGTTAACGATTTTAATAAATTTTGATTCGTTACAATTTAAATTTTGTGTTTTCTTGTAAACTGTGGCGTGTGCCACGGAGGGTTGTTTTATACCTCCACACTTACCCGCGAGGTGCGCTCTGGGGACTCCCACACCCCGGGGATTGGCCTGGGGCTCCGTGTTGGTTTTTTTTTTTTGAACGTGGGTGGCGCTCTACCAGTCGCCCCAACACCTGCCGAAGTGTGTTATCGGAACCGGCACGACCATCTGCGACTGAGCTGGCGGCCACGGAAGCTCCTTTCCCGAACATCCACCGTGGTGGTAAGTGTGGACGTTTACCCAGGTAGGTCCACGTTTTCGGGGACCACCCTGGACTCTAAGCTCGCTACCCCTCCCTGGTACTACTTTATTTTCGTTATTTTGCGCTTAACAAGACTGATGGTAGCAACGAGTTGAATAGTGCGAATTAGTACGTCTAATATAAATATCGGTGGAAATAAATCGTTTAAATAAATTAAGACATTAGTAATTAAGTGATTTAATTAATAAGTGATTTTTAATAGTAAGTAGTGAGTGATTTAATTTTAGTGTTATTTAATAGATTTTAAGTAGTCCGTAAGTGCCTTAATAAATCAAGTTAATTTAAATATATCGCCTATGTATTTTTATAAACCCCGACAACGTTTTAAGAATAGAAAAACGTTACAATATGTTACTATTTCAGACTAGAGGACTTTTATTTAGGCCGGCGCCTCACTGGGCGTAATTCGCGCTTCACTTGCAGAAACTGCCACAGGCGCGTATACAACTTGAGTTTATAGTGGAGGGGTAGTGTAGATTGGATTTTTATTTTAACTAAAAAAGGTTTTTTTTTTATTTAGATAAAGTTTGGTTATCATGGAAGCGGTAATTACACAAAAAAAAGAAAAAAAAGGATGACTGTCTTTAAATATAAGATTTTCATTTAGAACTATTTTTCGCTGTGTCATGGAGAGGGGCGAGGGGAGATTAGCGCCTCCCCCTCCCCTTCGCCCCTGTATACACGCTTGAACTGCCATATTAGCTTCCGGCAGTGTGGCACCGGCCTTAGTTTTGCGTGAAAACGTTTTTTTTTTTTTTTCAATTACAGTACCGACAGCGGTGATGGATTGGCATGTGTAATTCAATTCGAGAAAAAAATGAACTTGTTAAGCTATGCATGAACACTCCTAAACTGTGCAAAAGCCATTATGCTACATTTCATGTTAAGAATGTTGTTTTTTTATGGGATATATATTAGTTATGAAAATTATCTTTGTTACCATTTTAAATATTTATTTATTTTTCAAGTGTTTTAATAACTAAAACGAAGAGTAATTAGAAAATCTAAAACTAGCGTTTTACAGCAACAGCTTGCGTTGAAAAAAATTTACGCGTCATGCAGCAGATTTTCGCGTTAAGACACCGGGTGCCAAAACAAACATACTTTCTGCCATTTTGTGCTCTTTACCTTTATATATAACAGCAATATGTGCAGCTTTCAAAGTAATTTAAGTTGTTGCTTACAGCTATGAAGAACATTTTATCCCTGCTTTTTAAGTTTTAATTCTTCATTGAGTGATCTTGTTTCACGTCTTCTCAAAATATTCGTACCATTAATTTGGCTGTAATGGATCTCGAGAAAATAATAGTGAACAAGTAGCAATCAACCTATATCTTAGTAACAAGGTTGTTTTTAGTCATTACAAACTCAGTCTACTATACGCCCACAACATTTGAATAATAAAATGATATGGCGACACCATACATTGCATACATGCTCCAATATTATCCTTTTCAGGTCTTTATGCTTGTTCCCACTTAACATATCACGCATATCAATCATTGTCAACACCCCAGGCCTCACTTCAGAATACGAAGTCAAAGACAACGCCGGCATAACCATCAGTTCGGCTTTAACATTAAATAGTAACGAAGTAAAACAATTTTCAATTTCCTTTAAACCGGATCCAGCAGATATCGACAAAGAAGTGCAGGTAAATGAACGCACGCATGCACCCACCCCAAGATTTAAAACTCTTTACCACCTCCCAGATTAGCGGAATCAACCTCCAACTGGGCAACAGCGCCAGCGACTGTGTCGTCAACTTAAAATTCTCCGGCAAGGGGAACGATTTAAACGACACCTACGCGGAATTGCGGCATTTCAGAACCAGTCCGCGCAGTATGCCGGATTTTGACAATATTAAAGTTGAAACTAGTGCGACAATCGTCCCAAGACGGTCTAAATTGAATATAACTCTGGAACACGCAAATCCAGCGTTGCTGGACGAATGGTATGTGGTGCAGGCGAAGATATGCAATCAAGAAGAATGGGATATACGAGAGGTGCAGTTTGAGATATCACTAGCTGATGACGATGGTATAGATAGCAGTACGTATTTCGCATTTAGACGATGGTCAAAATTATTATTTTCATTCCTGTTTGTTGTTGTATGTGACAGCTGAATTTAGTAGGACCACGCAATTTAAACAAGAGAAATTACCTCTGACGTTCAAAATGGATAGATTAGCCCCCTCCGAAGAATCCAACTTTAAATTCTACGTCAGGACAAGGAAAGTAGGCGAACGCACTTTGAATTGCAAAGCGTGCTTCATTTTGGAAGGAAGTCGACCTATCGCCAGTATAAAGACGGAAAGTGTTAACATCTCCATCATTAAACCATTTGAGATCACCACAAAGTACATGTCCATGCTATTCGAAAGCATAAATAAATTCTATGTCGGAGAAGAGTTCGTCATTATGCCGATTATAAATTGCTTGTCACCTTGGCCCGTTATTATTGAGAATTCTGCTCTGGATTTTGTAAGTTTTTTTTAAATCGTAGTAGTATAAAGCCTTTGTTTTATTCCAAAAGCCACGTGCCCACAAAGATAGATCCAGATCTTTTTTTTTTTTGGTGGGAACCGTTTGACGTGAAGTCTTCGAAAACATTGGCCTCCTCTGTCACCTTTCGTATCCAAATCCTCCCTTTTCGTGTTTTATTTAGGCTGAACGTCAGGTATAGAGATTGGCAGAGAGCGACGGCAGTACTGGCCATTACGTAGTAACCGAGTGTTTTCATTTTGGTTTATGTTGTTACTGTACTGTTTAGTTTTTCGGTTTATTTTGTTCGGTACTCTCACATTTTTTGAGTATTCTTTAGAGATCCGTTTTATGATCTTATAACATATGTGATCCTTATTTAATATTTACTTGTTTTATTTTGGTAGTTTAATTTATCATTTTCCAACAAAGCCAAGAATGTTTCAGCCATTGTTTCAGAATATGGCACCATTTTCACTGGCATTAACAAAAAAAAGGAGTGCTTGCACCATTTATTCTACGAAATTAGGATTCATGGGCAAATATATCCTTGCGTGGCATCTGAAGTGTAGGAGGCATATTGACCACCAAAGAGGTATTTTACATGATAAATTTGTAATTGGTTTATACGCAGCTTTTCTTGGTGCCAATATCCCATTAAATAAATTACAGGAACCACTTTTAAGTGGGTTTCCTAAAAAATATACCAACTCAATAGGTTTCTACTACATTTAGGACGTTGTATTTAAGAATTGTATTGCTTGTCTTTATTCTGGTGATTTTTGACACTATTCTCTTCACTTCTTATTCCTTCAAGGACTTTCTAACTTGCAATTTGGTAATGCTGAAGCAAGGGCCAGCTCCAAAGAATGACCTTGAGCCTATCCATCCCAGTTCTTCATATCTAATATTATAACCTCATGCTCCATCTAGGTTATATTTCTGAGCGTTGAAAATAGTTGGCATTTCCATTATATTATGGGTGTTTCCTTATGTTAACAATTCATCAAGAATTTGTTGATAGTCAACACCATACCATTTACTTAACGGTCCTTGAATGTGCATAAGTCTCTGCAGAACTAGTACAGTAACTGCATGTACATACATAGATGTCACTTGCTGTTATGTCCGAATTAAGATTGTAGGTAAATCAAAAGAAATTTATATGACAGCGCCATCTATCCACGAGTGATGCTACTAAAAAAAATTGAAATGCGAAAATACTACATTATTCCAAAATAGAATTCGAATTTAATAAATAAAAGTGTTTTTTTTAGGGATTTTTACAAATAATTAATAATAAAGATTTCATCAAAACTTGTAATTCTTAACATTTTTTAAATATTTTTGTGAACAGCGCTACCTATTGACGAAAGCTGTATTATACAATTTATTTTGAACACTGGTACTTATTCTCGCTGATCACCCAAGCTTCCCCCTCTTCCCACTTTTGGATGTGGAAACACTAGCGACATCTCGATTCGATATCGAAAAGGTTTCTTTTAAGTACAAGTTTTCCCGTAAACTTGGTTAATCTTGTATATTGACACTGACCTAGCAAATCCTTGAACATCTGTAGCCTATCGCACCTTTGACCACCATACTACTGCTCCGTATGTTATCGTGGGTGTATAACCACAGAGCATTCATTGGATATCTTTGAATTGAGATTGTATTTGTGTCTTCGTTATGTAAGGTCATTTACCTTAAAAAAATTTCTTAAAAAACGTTCAGTTTATATTTTTAGCATAGTGATATTTGTACTAGGAAAATACAAATATTCTTATTTCTTATTCTCATACTTACAACAGAGACTGAAAGATTGTTCGGGTTTTATGTTAAATTCGTGTTAACTTATTCTATTTTACTTTATATAAATTTAACAACTTAAATTTGAATTCAAATTTATTACCAACAACAACACAAAAAACCATAGTGACTGTTAGATAAAATACAAAAAAAATGTCGGATTGTAGTTGAACGGAGTTTGATACTAGTTGCAGATCGCAATTTGTTTAGTTTAGTGTAGTTTAAAATAAAGAACAACAGTGTTTTTACTATGAACTAGTTCACATACAAAACAAAGATACTGACTTGTTGTTACGACTTTGATAACATTTTATTTGTACGTTGATGGTAAATATGATATTCTGTCCTAACCTAAACACAAAAATGCAAAATATTTCTAATCACGTGGCTTTTGGGGTAAACTGAAATAATTTATGTTAATTTATGCGTATTTTTAATACATTATTACACACTACATGTAATTATTTTATCGTTCAGAGTTATACTGTACATAATGCGATAACAGTATAACAAGCCAACTAAAGGGTACCGTATTGAAGCATAAAGAAAAAGGTTCTGAGGTATTCTTAGCGAACACAACGAAACAATGCGATAAACCAATCGATATAGGAACATATACCTTAAAATGGAAAAGGTAATTAGTTTGAAGCACTCAACCAAGCATATTTGTCAATTTATTACTTTCCTAGACTCAACGGCTTTTCAGCCAAAACCGAAATACCCTTGCAAGGCTTAATCGTAGATTGGATCCCCTTGGACATCAAAATATCCCTTCCTGAGAACGGCCTAGTCCGTACTCCCCTTTTGGTGCAATACCATTTCATCAACAAGTCGCATCAACTGATGCAACTCGATTTAAACATGGAAGGCAGCGAGGCATTCATGTTCGCCGGTTACAAACAGTTCCAAATAAATATTCTTCCTGGCAGCGAGAGGATAGTCGAATACAACCTATATCCGCTTATACCAGGGAGTGTAGCTTTACCCAAGTTAGTGTTGTCGATACCAGATAGCAGCACAGAAGGGCCAGCGTTGCGACAAGATCATCTCTTGTCTCTGGTCGAAAGGGCTTTGCCTAAATATTTATTTGTCATGGTGAATTAATTATTTTTCGTGTTTTCAAATGTATAAATTTTCTTTATTTTCAGCCGCAAATCAAGGGCAAGCCGAAGTTAGATCCTGAAGTGATACGAAGCATGTTATTACAGTAATAAATTAATCGGTACTGAATACCTAGGATATATAAATAACGCTTTTATTGTTATTGTTTGTTAGGGGTAATATTTTACATATTTTCCATTATTGTTAAAGTATTATATTATAGTGAAATTGTTTTATATAAATGTGAATAAAATTAGATATGTTAAAAAAAATGTGTTCAATATTTTGCTATAATTGCATCATCTACGATTGTAATTTAGTTATATAATTATTTTTAACCGAGGCGACTAAACTATCATCAATAATTGCAGCTCCAAATCTCATTACACATTGAACAATCAACTAAATTCGTAACTGGAATGAACACGCAATGTTAAAAATATAATGCAAATTCGTATATGTACACGATTTCTTTCCATTGTTAGGAGTACCACAAGGATCTAATATTGAGCCCTGGTTTTCTACTAAATTTTCTAATGTGTTCTCACTGAATGTTTTATACAGATTTTTTTTAGTATATAAAATCACACAATGATTATGATGTGTACACTGCCCTACAAAATTAATGTCGACGTCCACAGAGAATTTGCGCATTTTCTTATCTAGTTTTTACAATTTCCAACTGTTTTACATGTAAGTACCCCAGCAAACTGCCTACCTGCATAAGCTGATGGCATCCAAGCGCATACCTGTTCAAAAGATTAGCAGTTTTGGTAGTCATTAATTTATAAACGACTGACATTAATTTTGTTGGGTACACCGCATTGCCAGGTAAGTGATACGAAAGGAAAAACTATTTTAATATTGATTTTTTTTTTTAAATCTTCATAACATTTTTGATTGTCCCAAAACTCCCACAGAATGGTAATTTTTTATAATAAATATTAAAAATAAGCCGTAAAATCATATTTTGCATATTTTATACATATCCATCCCTGTTTTCTATGAAAATCAAGTTGCATCCATTCTAGTATTCACAAATTAATCTTGTTATGTTGTTTACTGTCTCACAGAATTTTAATATTAACACACTCTTGATTTTTAAAAGAAAAATTAATCTTCAAAGTTTAGCCTTGTTCTAAAACCTACAATATTATATCTTAACTCAAAACACTAATTCAAATTAGAATAAGTTTTAATAAAGAAGCGATACCGCGTACTTATATAATAGTTAACAAAACCTAGAAACATCAACGGATCATCATCGAACATCTACCTTGTTTAAAGTATTAATAATTTATTCTAAAAGCACAACTTGCAGCATTCCAAACTAATTACGCTGGCTAATAGTAAAATCAAGAAGTATGTACCAATTATTCTACTGTATTGTATTACACACCACACATTAATCTTTTTGTAATATTGCTAATTGCCATTAATACCAAAATTTGGATATGTTTCACCCTAACATCACAATTTTTGAAATGATACAAGTCTATTCAAGCACTTGTCAGAAAAAAAAAAAAAGAAAAACATTGTTATAAAAATATCGGCTTATATACAATTTTAGATTCTACAGAGAGGCAAAACTCTAATTGTTGAGCACTATTGGTGGGTTCAATATGTGCTGGAAAACACAGTTACTACGCGTCGTTATTAGTAACTCGTTTTCTTAGAGAGACTTTTGTCAGACATAATCTATAACTACGAGAGTACCTGTTATCCTCATTGCGTACTATTTCTGACCCTTCGTTTGAGGGTTAATACTCCCTGCTTTATGGAATTTTTTTCATTAGTCTCAACACTGTTTTATGGGTGAATAACCATACCAGTATATCTGATGTTGAATCGTTCAATAACGTATCGTGCTGACGCTTCACCTATACCACAAAATAGAATACAGAACAGCATAATAAATACCACAGAATCCACAGATACGTATTTTTGGTTTGGGTGACAACACTTGACAACGTGATGTGTATCACTACAATGAAAATGCATACATCTTGATTTTAATATTAAGCGGTTGATTTAGAAGAATTACGCATGAAAAATACAAAAACTAGGGAGAAAAACGTTACGTTATGTTTGTAAAACCACATTTGAACGGTGAAAACCCGTACATTATAATCGTGCATTTTCATTTTTGACATTTTTCCCCACGTGCCTCGATTTAAGAATTTGCAGTAAGTGCAGCCCTCTGTGACAAAATTTCCAAAGTAACCTGAATTATTGCTATTGTGGTGCCCTCTATATTTAGTTAGGTAATCCATACCTGATGACTGCGTGAAAAAAGTTCTCTTCTAAACTTACTGACTTTTTCTTTGACTACTTATTGACAGATGGCATCACATGAATTAAAAAAAATATTTTTATTGATAAATATAGAAATCTATTTTTGTAGACTAAAATTTACTTTATTAATAAGTGCATAACCCTTTGTTAATATATTCTTTTTATGAGCAACATTATGGTCTTTATTGATATTAAATAATCCCACATAAAGCAATATAATTACCATCAAAAGGAAAATATCTAAATAATTAATTGAAAAAATGCCGTCATAGTTACATTAGACATATAAACTGTGATTGAAAAATATATATGAATATGATGATTCCTATAAATGAGTTTCAATTTTGTATTCCATATACAATTAAACTCAAGAAGAATGATAATTATTTCTAAAGAAAGACTCCTTTTGTTTATGACTTATTTTTAGATACTTATAAAGACATGGTTTTAGCTAAATCACTAATATGTTTCCTATTAAATAGCTTCATATCTTTTTTGTGCCAATTCACAGTATGTTAAACTTGGTTTAATTTCAAGTGACACTTTCGATGCGATATTTCATGTTTGATAAACACAATAATAATAATTCTAATTGCCATATAAAATTCAACCAAGCTTAACGAGTCGATGCAAGTATGTGATTTGTGGTGCAAATGAGCATAAGACAAATATAGATTTCACACTATAATTTCCTACACAATCCTAGATATTTATGTTGCCAACTGTAAAGGTTAAATTTTAAATTAATTCTACTTAAAAATAAGCAACTCTCTGTTCTATTAAATTAAAAGATATTCAAGCAAGAATCCTCAGTGGACACTTTAAACAGGTTCTACTATAACTATAAATTCTAAAAATATTTTCTTCAATTCTCTTTTTTTTGCTGGATATAAATAACTCTAGCTACTACCTAGATTTCGATAATTTTTTTCGCCAGTAGGTATCTTTTCGTACATTCTAAATCACTTTACCTCGTAATATTGTATGTATTTCAACGGCCAACAACAGAACAATCGGTAAATCAGGCGTAAGCACCATAAAAGAAGCAAGTTAACTATAACATATTGCGTACCCCTGTATTTATCGTTCTACAATAATTTCACCTGGATAAACATTTTTTTTTTCTAACGCACTATCTGCCGGTGATTGTTTGTGCCGGGTAGGTAAATTTTTATCCAGAAAGATAAACAGAGCATCTATCACTATAAAAGCCTCAGAAATATTTATTCCCCTCTCAAAAATTATTGCCAAGGCCTACTGCATCAGACGTTCCATTAAGCACGAAAGCTTAGGCATAAATAATAATATTAATAATAATACGAGTAGTAAATTCTGGGTTCGCAATGTTTATTGTAATAACAGATTTATGTGGTCTAAATATTTCTGTACAACAATTAAAATACTTCAACCGAGGAATTTGCATTTATTGTAGAAAGAACTAATATATTTGCGAATATATGTGCAATTTTTTTTTAAGTAGTTCAACTTTAACGACGATTTATATGACCCGACACTTCTACTTTTTTTTTTTAGAAATTCATTAATATTTTGGCACGGCTTCAGCGTAACGAATTATAAATAAATTTCAGGGTTAACCTATTCGCATGGTTGTGTTTCTGTCGCTGTCAATTATCCCCTTTCAGATCTAAATTCTGCGCGTTGCTTATCGCCAAAAATGTCTAGTAATCCAAGTTGTGTAATGCGTTTATGCAGTTGCATCATTAAATTACCGCAAATTGACGGTAATTTTAGACATATTCCTTGTAGATATTTTCCTTTTAACACTCTAATTAGAACAGCTTTTTTTATTTTTTGCGATGTAAGACAAATAGGAGCTGCAATCTTTAGGTATCTCACGACATTCTCGGCCGTTTGCACCGTCTGTGACTGACATTTTAATTATCTAATTAAAGATTAAATTTAATTACGAATTAAATATGAATTGGATTGCACCGAACAAATTTAATTAATGATTAGTTAATTAAAAAGTTTGCGACAGAAATATAGGTTGGTAGTGCGTTAAGTTTAGTTTTTAGTAAAAAATCGTATTTATATTGGGAGCACTGTTCCCTCATAATGAAAATTGTAGCTATGCGAATGCGCGATTTTAAGCGGCATTTGAAAGTTATTGGAATTTAAGCTGAAGCAAATTGCTACAGAATTAGATATTGAAATAAAAAAAAATGAGTAGTAGTTTTAAAATGGAAATTAATATGTGAATGCAGGGTTTTTTTTCATTATGCAATTCTTTTATTTGTTTGTTCCGTAAATGCTCCAATTTTTGATACTTTATTTGACCTCTGCCATTACTTGTTAGAATTATTTTATTATTACCATCATTTCCTCATATATTTTGTTTCTTTTATTTAATAAATAAATGGTTAATTACATACACAATATTTCTTTTAAAAAAAATCAAAGTGATAATGCATTTAGAGTAAATAAAATATATTTCGTTTATACAAAAGCCAAAGAAAACAAACAAAAGAAAATGTTCAAAAGTTAATTTCTATATAGCCATGAATTACAAATTGTTGAAATAATCATTAATTAGTAATGCCTGTGTGGCAGCAGGTACATCATGAACAGCGTCATAATTTAATCTCATGAAGTTGTCCATTTAAAATTTCTTGATTTAATTTTTCTTCATTAATTTCCTCTTTACCCATATTTATGGCTATATTGTGCAATACTGAGGTACCAACTATTATTGCCATAAAGGTATCCAGCTTTAAGCGACAACCATGCATATGCCAGTATTGGAAAACATTCTCCTTAGAAACATGCTTTCAATGACATTCCGTGTTGTAATATGGCTTTCATTATCACGATTTTTCACAACTGTTTGAGAATTTAACAGTGGGGTCGATAAATATGTTTTTGAGGCATATCCACTCTCGCTTATGGAAAAGAATGGATCGTTGAAGTGTGTATTCCCTAGTCATCGTACTACGATATCCATTATTTTTAAATTAGCATCATATAAAAATTGTGAATTCATAGATAGATATCCTTTCCTATTACGAAATACCTCCGGGTCATTCCCACCTGAAACCGCGAATAATCCTCAAATACATTTATTGTCAGTTTTTATTTCGGGAATTAATTTTTGATTTACCTTGGACTTTCTAAAACTCTGCCAAATATACACCTCGGTAAGCCATACACTTCTTGCACGCCGCTATTCCTTGTTCTAATCTTCAAAGTGAACACTTTAATTAGCTAGCTATTTCAATTTATAGTCACAGATATTTGTATTATAACCAAAAACCGCATAACATAACCTATAATCGCCTATAAACACGATTCTAAACAAAGAAATTACCCTTGCGCCAACTTTAATTATGAGTTAATTCGTACCTTGCGTACTGATTAAAGATAATCACGAATTAAGGATTTAATTATTAGTTAAGTAGTCGGTGCAAAGGAATTTAAACTTTAATTATGATTAAATGTTAATTATAACTTAATCACGAACGGTGCAAACGGCCATCTGAGAAGTTACCCGTAAGTTCTGGTGTACTTTATTTATAAAACCAACTACCCTGGTAATCATTAGCGAGTTTATCTCTAAACGGTTTCTTAACCACACGACCGAAATTATTTCATACCTAATTATCGCGCTATCCCCCCTAGATACCACCCTTTTGCTAATTAAACCGCCTTCTCATTACTGATTGTACTCACGTGAGTCCTAGTCCAAAACAGTTATAAACACCCCAACTAACAAAATTCGGTAACAGAAATGTTTCAGAGCTGAAACAGTTACTACTTTAAAACGTTAAATGTAATGTGCAGAAACGTTTTTGTTAACCGTACAGAACATGTGACACGTCTCAAAAGAAGCGTTGCGTTTGAATACATTCCAGAAATGTAACTGTAAACATTCTAAAAAACGCTTTTTAAACGTAATCATTTGAATCATTTCTATACCACGGAGGTTAACCGTCGTAAGCCCATTATTATGAAGTCTAAGTATACCATTCACTGTAATTACAGATTAAGAGAATCGTATACACTTCATAATGGATAAAAATGGACTTAAAAATGACATTTTGACTCTGCGGTACAGAATTAGGTGGTGAGTTATGCAAACGGAAATTGAATTGTATTAAAGTCTTTATTAATTTTTTTGTTATAGCTTATTTTGCCTTACTGCACTATCTAGTATACTGCAAATCAGCTTGCCTAAACCATATCTTTATGGTATACTCAAAAATGACCTCCGACAACCATGAGTAGGTCATCCTTTTCTTACAGCTTACAGCAGCTAAAAATGATAAAAGATTAATAAGGTATTAATAACTTACAAAAGCTTTTATAACACGACCTGCTACTACTACACAATTGCTCAGAGTTAAGTTCGCTAACAAATTATTTTACCAGCAAAATGTTAGTTGAGGTTATGTATATCGAGTAGTTGAGAGAAATTTAGTTACCAAATTCTCAGCTTCAGATGTTTCTGCCATTATGTTAATTAGAAAAAGCATAGGTTTGCCACTTAGCAACAATCTGATCTGGCTACAACAGCTAGCATACGCAAACTCTACTCGTCTTACCGGCAGTGTTGCCAATTGACAGAAGACATATTGGGATTATAATTCCACCAGAAAATCACAAAGAAATATTTTATATATTTATGTAATTAATAGTTTTTTACTATAAATCCCCTTTTATTTGTTTTTTTTTTTTATGAATTTAATACAACATTTATTAGGTAGTCGTCAAATATTAATAATTTACAACAATGGACAACTATAACCGCGTTTTATAAAATCATAATGTATATCCTTTTTTATTTTATTATTTTATTTTGTACTTTTATTTATTTATTTACATATATGTATATGTATATATGCAATCAAAATATAGGAAAACCAAGTAGCGTCACTCACGTTTTTATAAGTAGGTTTTTAGGGAAAATTTTTGGTGACCTACAATTTTGTTTTGTACATTCTGCGCGAAATTTTAAAAATGTATATGTATGTTAGAATTAAATTAAAATCATTCCCATATAAACGAAAATACACTCATAACATTCGAAAATTTAGCTTCCCTAATAGCCAAATTTAAATTTCCCGCCACTATTTTTAGTGAATTCAACGTAAAAGCATTAAAATAACTATTAATGTAGTACAAAATGATGGGGGAATTTTATGTATCAACATTGAAGTTACTAAGAATAATTGCGGGAAATTTAAATTTGGCTATTAGGGAAGCTAAATTACAAAAGACTTATCTAGATTCCATATCATAGAATAGAAGTGGTAGAGTTACATAACATACATTATACGGTACAAAATAAAATGGCGACTAAAATTTATCTTGACGAAAGTCACGCTAGTTGGTTTTCCTATACTTTAACATAATTTGGTCTTCGTATTCAATGAATTCACTAGATTTATTAGTAAAATTAAAGAAAATCCACTAAACTTTTCACTAACCACTAGAATATGATTTCTGTACACCAGACGTGCTTTCAATACACCAGATTTGGTGGAAATTCACCAAGTTGGCAACACTGCTTGCCGGTGCCCTCAAAATTTGTCGGGTTTGTGTATGCGCAATGCGTAGCTACTTATAACGATGTTATTTTAGGTTACACAAAATACACTTCCTGAATGTTATAAGTAAATGTTAAAAAAAGGCGTTTCATGTAAGTGATAAATATATATTGCAAATTTTACTTCTAAGAATTTTTTTGTTATGTTTCATTTATGTTTATTGTTTACTGGGTTGCCAAGAAATATTTTAAAAAAAAAGCGTTTTGAAACAAATTGGACAAAGTTTTAAAATTTCCTAACGTCTCTCATACAGATAAGCTATCAATTATCCTGTATAAATTCCCACTGGGGCCTAGTGTAATAACATATCGCCTGATTTATTGTAACTAATTCTGCTTGAAGTTCCGGTGTACTGCGAGGTTCTATTTTAGAGCCCTTACCGTTAATATTATTTGTCAATAATCTGCCATTTATATGAACTACTAAAAAAAATTGTGGCGTACGCTGATGACAAATGCTATGCAGTCTTGCCAACACTAAGATAATCCATTCCGCCAAATAGAAGAACAAAAATCCACCAGGATTCTACTAACTGCTTTTCGACACAAAGTAAAGTGAACTACTTTTTTTTTCGATATTGTTTTAGTATATAAAATAGAGTCTGTGTGACTGGCTGGAATTGTTTTTTTCCAAAAGCCAAAATAATTAAAAGAAGAAGAAGAAGAAGTATAAAATAGAGTGTGAATGTAAGTTTAGAATTGCAGTATTAAAAATTAATACAAAGGTCTGAGCGGATATTTAAAATGTTGCTATAAATTTAATGAAGCTCGGTTTTATGACTTTTAATGCACTATCAACACTATGAAAATGTACACATTAGACAAATAATGTGAAATACTTAAAACATACATATTATCTGAGAGCAAAGAATAAGGAATAAATTTAGCAGCAAAAGATGTAAATATTAATATTTTTGAAAAATTCTAAAAACCTCACAAAACCTTTTATTTTTACTTCTGTTTTTTGATCTGCCATATGGACACTTTATGAGTATAAATATGATTGTTTTTTTAAATTTCTTTTTCTGATGTTCTGGACTCTCATTTAAGTGCATAAAGAAATTTTTAATAACAGCAATTTGAAATACTGAACACACGTGCCAGCAAAAATAAGTAAAGTAAACTCCATAAAGATGTAAATATTGATACATTTGAAATTCCGAAAATACATCAATTGTTATATTTAACGCTACACGTTTTACTGTGGTACCTACCTGAATATACACGGTGATCTATGAAAATTTGATTATGTTAGCCCTTTTTGGAATAGGAACTAAAAACCTTTATATTTTTTTACTTGAACTATATTATATAATTATTTATCAAAGTGACGAAATAAATATTTTAGCAGCTTGTTAAGGATTTATATTTTAAATTCGTGTTAAGTTATTCTAGCATTTTACTTTATATAAATTTAACAACTTAAATTTGAATTCAAATTTGTTGCCAACGTAATAACACAAAAAACCAGAGTGACTGTTAGATAATCCAGTAAACCAAATTCAAATTTCCCTCAATTATTTTTAGTAACTTCAACATTAAAGCACGAAATTACCTACGATTTTGTATTACATTAGTAGTTATTTGAATTACTTTAAGTTGAAGTTACTAAAAATAATTGCGGGAAATTTGAATTTGGTTTACTGGTAATATACACCAAAATGTCGTATCGTAGTTCAACGGAGTTTGATAGTAGTTGCAGATCGAAACAGCAGTTACTTTGTTTAGTTTAATGTAGTTTAAAATAAAGAACATTTATAACAAACGGTGTTTTTACTACGAACCAGTTCACATACACAACAGCAGCTTCTTCTAAAAATAAAATAACTTTTGGTCCCTACAGAAATGAAAAATATTACCTCACTCACATAAACCCCCTGTATATTCAGATTCTCATAGAAAAAAGCAAAATTACTTTTTAATAAAGCTATTTGTCATAGGTTATGCTGCTTTTCGTTTGATAAATGCCCTTAGTAATCCCATCTTATTTTTATCTAATCCTAGCTGCTATTATTTCTTTTTAATTTTTTTAAAAAAGAGTTAACAAGTTAACAGAAAGAGTTCCAAACCTCATAAATTATCTATATCATTGTGTCTCTCATTTTACGTGGCCCAAAACCAAAGCTCTTTTTTTAACCATTTATAACGCACGAGTTGCAAAGCATCATCGTGCATTCTCTAACTGATTGTGTCTCTCTCGATTACGTCCATTATAGTATTTTTGAACTTGCCACTTCACGTATTTTTAGAGCACTCATGTGCTTCTCATGTGTATCGGGAATGAATAATGGAAGTCGTACTAGTCTTACGCACGCTTTGCATGTGTGGGTAAAGAAGATATATGTAAAAAAAAAGTAGGAATTACACCAATAATTTTAATTTGAAGGTTAAATTAAACAGAACAAAAAATAACCTATTTCTTAATTATTACGCGATGATGAAGACAAGAAAAAATCTATTGTGTATAAATTTAATTAGATTTTAAAACTAGATATGTTACAGAAATTATCTAAAATGAAAATTCCTCAAACTGCGAACAAAGTAAGTTAGCCAGACCGCATAGCTTTTACAAATGTTGGCATATCCTCAACTTTACGATTTAAAAATAATAATCAGAGCTCGCTCCAACAACTATATGGCGAGCGATTATTGCATGATTATTTTAAAATTAACGCCAATAGCTTTTAGAATGCGAAAAAGAATTAATGCTCCTATAATTGCAACAACAAATAAGAATGTTAGGCATTCCCGTTTGACTTTGACAGCTTACAAAAAAAAAAGGCATTCTAATTTCTAACATAACCTATTTTTATAATTTTTCGTTACATAAAAAAAAATCAAAAATAATCCGCAATGTTTCTATTGCAACCTATTTCCCTTCAAAGTAAAAATCTATCGCCTTCTTTTTAATAACTATACAATTGTTGACTAATCTTGGCAACCATCTCGCATTTTTTCTGGTCTAGAGGATACTTATCACTTATCACAGATACGGTGCCAATTTCAAACGTAATAAAGATTGCCTGTAGCTGTAACATGCGACAGAAATAAAGGAACAGTCCCATTGATTTTGTCATCGGTTTTTCTGTAGACTATTTATCATCGGAAACAGAAACTTCACGGATTTTGACCGGGACTTGGATGACATGATAAATGTACGGGCGAGTTTAAAAAGTACACAGAAGCATTGACATAAATATTATTTCACACTCAATTAACCGTTTTGCTTAGTTAGTTACCGAATATATTAACAGTCGAGTAAGTATAAGTATGTTCTTACGGTTTAGATTTAAACTTGTTTTAAGTAGAGTGAAACTCGAATGTATCCTCTGTTGTGTTCGCTTTATACGATTTTACTTACGATTTGACAGTTAGGTACTTACATATGTATCACGTATCATATTGTTTACGTCTTCAATTTTATAGATCTGTTTTTCGTTACAGGTTCTTGGAACTGTTGTTTTAAGGTGTCTTAACTCACATAAACATTCGTTATTTTCAGCAGCAAACTTAATGTTACATACTAATACGCACTAAACAAAATAATTTAATCCTAAAATAAACGTTGATAAGTTATTACAATTATTGAAATTGCACAATCGATAGAAGATATGATATCAATTAAGGAAATTCGCGATGGTGTTTGGCGGCTATATTTGCAACTAATAATTGCAAAGTGTGTACGAAAATAACCTATATACTCAAACAGACTGACAATTGACAGAAAATCGCACAACATCAATGTCACTCCTATAACAAAATGACAGAATGGAACGGCTTTGCAGGTTAGATTTTTGCTTGCAAACAAATTCAAATAGTCTTAGTTACAATTTCACCCACCTATGCGACACCGCGAATTTCCTTGGGCGCCAAGTTTGAAACCCATGTTACCGGCGATGTGAAACTACAGGATATTCATATATATTTACTATGGAATAGCTTCACGCTATCACGCTTCACGTGACAAGTTCTAGAATGGTTCCAGACCAGTGCTGCAACGCTATGGTAATAGTAATCGCTAAACGGCATGTATAAAATTCGGTAGAAATCGGTAGATTTGGGAATATGTAAAAATAAACACTATTTTATTATTTTTTTAAACAGTATTCATGTGCTAATCCATAATATACCAATATATTTAGACTTCATATATTTTTTTTAATAAGTAAAGATCATTTTATATAAAAATATATTAAAATAATACATTAAAAAGTAATTTCATTCCTAGTAGCAAAATTTAAATTTGCCAGAATTATTCTTAGTAACTTCAACAGAAAACAGAAGGTAATTTCTTGTTTCAATGTTGTTTCAACGGTGAAATTCTGGCATTTTTTCCCAATCTAACTTTCAATATTGGCTGTATCATATCTTCGTTTTCTAGCTTTTGTACTTGTACTATGGCCATCACTATCACAATCACTCATTTAAAAAAGTGTAAAAAGAATTTGAATGGAGCAAAGATAATAAAAAAAAAAAAAACAATAAGAAATAATGAAGCAACAGTAGCAGCACTACGAGACGAATTGTCAACAGTTCCAAAACCGCTTAGGAACAGTTACGTCCTCTACGCAGTGTTCGTATATACCTTGATCGATAATTCCCGGGCGCCGACACGAAAAATTCCCGTTTTGACACTGTAATTCCCTTTTTTTGGCGGCAAAATTTTAATAAATTACTTACTAAATTAAAGTAAATGTGTCGATACAATAACAGATTCATTACAAATTTTCAAATACAAACTTATCAACTTGTTTTAATAAATTACTTACTAAATTAAAGTAAATGTGCCGATACAATAACAGATTCATTTTAACTAAAGCAAATGAAAAACAAAATACAAAAATAATAAAAATTTAAATTTATTTTTATTGATGCAATAATAATATTTTGTCCAATAATTCCCTCTAAAACAAAACTTTTTCCCTCTAACGTTCAAAATTCCCTCTAAAAAGGGAATTCCCCTCCCATATACGAACACTGCCTCTACGTAAGACCAACGAAAGCAACGTCCCACATAGCCAAATTTAAATTGCCCGCAATTATTCTTAGTAACTTCAACGTTGAAATATAAAATTACCTACTATTTTGTTACTGAAAAGTTACTAAAAATAGTGGCGGAAAATTTAAATTTGGCTATTAGGGGTATGGAAGATACCTATATTAACCAGTTTATGTTTTGTGATTTATATGTTTACCATTAGATGTCTCTACTAATGTTAAGTAATAACAAATATTATACTATTATTACATTGTATTTGGTAATAATTATCAGAGAGAATATATATTTTACATCTTTTCTACAGTAATTAGTAATACTTGAAACTACATTTAAAAAATCGTGAGAAAGTCAATACGAATCGGTAGATCTACCGAAAAATCGGTAGAGGTGGCAGCACTGTTCCAGACCTCTCAAAAGTGGTGGGATCTAGTGGTAGTCAGCAAGAACTATTTCCAAAACGCGGGTGGTTTGATATTATTGCAATTAAGAAATACACGACCTGTTTGATAACTTAGACAGTTTGCTTTATACGGCCTGCCGAAACATTCAAATTTACATTGAATTGAATGTTACACCAGATTCCGGTAAGTAGCGACATCTGCATGACGTTTGACCTGGTTTATATCAAAACTAAATAGTACAAAACTATTAACCAAACAATTATACAACTGAAGTAACTAATAAGATGTGAAATACCACTTTAAAAAGCTTAATAGCTCGGTTTTTAACGAAGTAAACAGGTTATTTAGTGTAATTTTGAGATTTTTTTTATTGTGGTACTTGTCAATATGACATTAATTTAAATTAGATTGACATTTTGCTCTCACAGTCCTACAACCGAAAGGGAAATTTTCCCCAAAAAAAAAAAGTCTGGTGGCGCCAGCGGTGAACACGTGCAACACATGATTCGACAGGCCGTATAAAGCAGACATCAAGCAGATCGAGTTTTAAATAAATAACATCATGGCTTGCTAGAGAATAAATTTAGTTGATTGTTTGATTTTTTATAATAAGTATATCCTAGGTTACAAAAGATAACCTAATATATACTCCGTGGTCAGACAACGGTGAATAAGCGCCAGGTAGAGCGATAATCTTAATTTAAGTTATACGGTGCTTTCTTAAGTCACACGAGGCCATCAAAACTTAAGGTGTACCACTAAAATTGAGCAAACTGTTTCATATTATCTTTAAATATGAATAAAACTGTTATCTATGTTAACATAAATTTTTTGCCGATTTGCATATTTACTTAATTCATAATAAATAAGTAAACGATTACAGCCATAGTAGTTATCTGATTAGATGTTGCCAAATTTACACTTCTTTTGAACGGCACGAGAAAGCACTGTGCAATTTTTCTCAATTAAGATTATCGAATTAAATCTATGTGGCGTTTGTCCGCATTTTCCTGGCCGCCGTGTGTGTATACATACAGTGGAAATCGCTTAACACGAAACTCAAGCGACCGAACTTTTCTTTCGTGTTAAAAGAATTTTGTGTTAAACGAAGCATGCAAAAAGGAACTTACCAATAATCTCGCTGACGTCAAATTTTATTATTAACTCGATTTACTGTTAAATTTACACAACCAGATACATACTAGATGCACTAGTTAGGTTTCAAATACAAATACATATAGCAAAAACACGTAAAGAAAATTATAATTATTTTTGGGAAAAAAATCTGATATTTTTGTTTGCAGTGTATTTTTGAGCATTAAATTGCTGACAAATGATCGATTCGTCCATCGTCTTAATCATTCCGCCATTCGAATACGCATCTAAATAACTGCGCATACTTTTCATGATGTTCCACATTTCTGATGTAATGGGGACAGAAATTGCATTGTTGACTTCATTTTCAAATTCGTCATCGGAATCTGCGTCGATGTGATCTTTTGAGCTCTGAACGATCTCCAAAATATTTTCGTCTGTCATAATCGGCGCTGTGCACACATTATCATCAAGTGCAAGAAATTCATTCGATGATAATGTAGAATAGTTTAATAATGTAGACGCTTTCCTAAACAATTCATTAAATGTCGGGTCAGTTTCAAAATCCGCTGATTCTTGAAGCGCCAAAGAATCTGCTACTTTTAAGAATCTCGCATGGCGAAAACGATTTTTAATCGTCTTTGGCGTCATTAAATTCCATACAGATCGCAACATATGTAGTACATCTAATAAATTGATGGAGAAATCTTCTTTTGTTTCAATTGCAAGTAAATATTTTCGAAGCAATTGCTTTTGATAGTAAAATTTCAAGTTTTGTATAATGCATTGATCACATGGTTGTAAAACACTTGTAGTGTGCGGAGGCAAAAATATAAGCTTTATAGCTTTTAATTCAATATCGGGGTGTGCGGGACAATTTTATCTATAACTAGTACAACTTCGCGCTTTTCTAGTAAAAATCACTTGTCCAGGCTTTTCTCGTAGCTGTATAGTCAACCGGCAATGTTCTTACATTTTTAAAACATCGTGGTTTCAAGCTTTCCCCAATGACAAATAAGGGCAGTTTTTCAGATCCATCCGAATTGCATCCTACCAGTACCGTAATTCTTTCTTTAGAAATTTTTCCCCTTGAACACAATTGCTCTTTGAACGGCAAAGTTTTATTGGGTAAACAGCGGTAAAATAACCCAGTTTCATCGGCGTTGAAGATATCTTTTTATTCTCTTTATTCTTCAAGTATTGAAGGCAACGTAGATTGTAGCCACTCTGTTGTCATAGTTGGTCAAACTCGATTAGTTTCACCGCAAACATTTTTCAGTACTATGCCATTCCTTTCCTTGAAACGTTCCAACCACCCTGATTTTGCAGAAAATTCAATGTTCATTTGTTTTGCAATTTTATCAGCTCTTTTCAGCAATAAAGGTCCTGATATGGGAGCATTCTGAGACCTAGCTTGCTTAAACCAAAGAAGCAACGCAGTTTCTACATCTTCGTGTTTGGCCGTTCTCATACGTTTTCTCTCTGGCTTGAACATGCTGCGTCAAACGTTGCCGTAATTTGGTCTATATTTTTAATTATCGTGGACATGGTAGAGTTAGCATTGCCAAACTTTTTACAGATTTCCGTTTTCGACCTTCGTTTTTCATCAACTGCCTTAAGTAGTTCGATCTTCATTTTAAGTGAAATAGCGGTTTGTTTTCGTCCTGATTACTCTGCCATTGTATAAGTTAAACTGATTTCAACACACAATTCGCCTACTTCGCCACATCCATCACCTAGTTCGAAAATTGACTGACCGCTAAGCTGAAAATTATTAACAACGGCCACATGTATCTCGTGATTCCCGTGAGTCACTCTGTGCATAAAATCGTCACCAATTTTACCAGCAAGTCAGTTTCGGGAAAGTACAGGTTATATTCCGCCCTTTTTGTTCGTCTCTGAAAAGCAACACCTTTTCGTGTTAAGCGATTTTTGTTTCGCGTTAAAAGAACAAAAATGCATGAGATTACTTAGTATTTTCTCGGGACCACAGTACTATTTCGTGTTAATCGATCTTTCATGTTAAGCGTTTTCTTGTTAAACGTTTTCCACTGTATGTATTTGGTATTCTAACAATATACTTGTACACCTGAAGATGTTAGCGTAGCTAATGAAATGTACTGCTGTGGTTTATACAACCCATTTATCACTGAGGTGCATTTTAAGTTGCATATTTTGCTTGTTGTGATTTATTTGTTTTAACAGCTGATTTTCAATATACCGAGAATTTTTACAATTTTGTTTTGTTTTGAATAAGTTTAGTTTAAGAGTTTATTGAATGATTTTAATTACGCAGTGTTAAGATTTTTTAATTAATCCAGTCATTTAAATGTCTATTGTTTGCTTGTGCTTATTTAATGCGTATTCTATTTAATATTGTCGTTGTAATGTTCTACGTCTGCGTTGTACGATTTTTGTAAGAAAAACAATTGTAGGATGAGTAGACGTATTTCTTTAATCATTGTCGCCATTTTGTTATTCATTTTATATTGAAAATTTTTATTTTATATTCTTCTTTAATTATAGTCAATCAAGGAATTTTTATTTGTAATAATTGTTAATATATTAAAGTGTGCACTTTGTAGATATAGGATCAATTATTTTTTTTTTGTTTATGAAGATTTATTTTAGTTTTTTCTCTGGTTTATATTTAAACAATTAATTTTTCTGTTATTATATTTTGCCGCATCTTTTTATTTTTCTGTCACCTCGTTTGGGTGAGTAGAAGCAATTTTCTTTCAATTAGCTTGTTCATTTCTGTAAGTTTCTAGCATTTGTCCACGCTTAAATTTTTTTTAATTTGAGAAACCACGTGGATATAACTTCAAAGATATTGAATAATCTTCCTGAACAAATAGAACCTTTTTTTTTGCTTTGCATAGGAAATAGCATTGTCCTATTTTAAATTAGAGTCTAGTGCAGTTTTCATTTTAGGCCAGAACCTTCAGTTCAAGGTTTTTTTTTTCTGCGCATTTGTAATTTAACTCGTTTTGTAAAAATAAATTGATTGTTTGATAGCTTCACTGGGTTAAAAATTCTGTTCTTTTATTTTATTTTAAACCTTTACAATTTTTAGTGTAATTCAGAAAGTCTGATTTCATTCACTCACAATTTACTTTTCGTGGTTAGATTCAAGTTTTAATTCGCGAGGGTAACTCTGAGATTAATACTTCTTTTGTGTTCATTAAAATCTTTTCCGTTGAGCTAGCTAATATTTGTTCCTTTTCATTTTAAAATCAGTTTAGTATTCTGTATTACTCAATTTAATACACGCCATACACAGGTAAAAAATTTGAGGGAGTGAAATACGGAGTCTCCGTTTTGGAAATATTTTGTTCCAAAAGGAGTTGCCGTAGCTGAAAACAGAAAGTATTTCCTCGGTTTTGTGACAAAAATCTCAACCAAAAGGAGAGATTGAATTTACTCCGCTTTCTAACATGATTTTCAAGGAAGAAATAATCTCCGTTTTCTCTCCGCATCTACACTACCTACTTACGTCCTAAATGTAAACAAATATCCCTAACATTACATTATATTTTCTCCTTCACGGAGGTGATAATTTGTTGCTTAACAGATGTTTTTACTTCTAATACCTCAACGCCGAAAAGGGAAAGGATACCTCCGATTGGGAACATTTGTTCTCCAAATCGTAACTGTTTCCCTAACCATTTGAAATTGCAAGTTTGCATAGGGCGTGCGCATTTATTAAAGCGATATTAGTGCAGCGCATGTGCAACAAGTCTGGACGTGGCATTTTGCAATAGTTCGAGAATGGAGAAGGATATGTCGGAATGCACTGTACCTAAATTTATAAAATACACAATCAGAGTAAAGTACGAAAACCGTAAAAGATGGGTAAGAGTTATGGGAGCAAACATCACAAAGGCAGATGTAGATAAAGCAGGTAAGAAACTTGTGCATCTTATTAATTTTCAATCTACGAGGTACCATTTTTTAATTAACCCCCACTACATTCTAGTGTTAGCTCTGAATAAAAGCACGTTTGTTTAGCTGAATCCGTGGTGTTTCAACTGTGTCCTGCCTTCAACCCACGGTCGGTACCAAACTCGAAGAAGGGACTATATTATGGATAGATTAAAGCAATTCCAATGATGGCTGCTCTGTGACCGCAGAAGAGGACGTGCTTAGTGTGTCTATCCTAGTAATCATTAGAAATATATCCAAAATAATTCAAGAACTTGAGGTTCGACGACATTTTTGATGCATTTTTAATGATCAATAATAAAATAAATGCACTCAGCAATGGTGCTTCTGTCCACATAGAACAGCCCTCATTGATTAACTTCAATATGATGTTAAACTTAGCTACTATGGAGCTAGGTAACATAAAAATAAAGTTAAAAACCTTTTCACTAGAGAGATATTCTCTTTTCTTCCGATAATAATCCGCTCGAATCCTGTGGCAGGTGTTATTTATAGTTAATATTATCCATAGATGATGAGCCGCAATCGAGGAAACTAGGGAGTGTGCTATGTTTGTTTGGTTGTTGGGGGTAGTTAGAAAATAAGATTGACGTGACAGTTTTCGGTGTTTATATCTGATGTATGAATTGTTTACCGTTTTTTTGATTATTTCTTACGGTAATAAAGATACCATCCATACAAAATATATTATTATTTATCACCTTTCAAAACGACGATTCCACACAGAATAAGAGGTTATGGTGCCCAGAACGTCGAGACGAAGATAGAAGGTTAGATAAATAATTTTTTGGTTTTATTGAGTGTTTTTCGGGCGTATAATACGAACGAGAGAAGTTTTTACCGTAAACAGAAAAAATAAGAAGTTATCACGATGAACAGCAATGAAGAATATCGCATGGCGAAACTATCCAGTGACAATTATCATGCCTGGTCGATTAGGGCAAGAGCGGCACTGGTACAGAAGGGATGCTGGGAAGCTATCAACCCTGGGTTTCATAAAAAGATTTCCGCAGAAGACAGGAAGATGGACCAAAAGGCGTTGACGTTTCTCTTTTTGGTCGTGGAGGATACATACCTGGATGACATCGGCATGTGCACTACTGCGAAAGACGCGTGGGACACATTAGAAGAGATGCACTCGAAGTATGGACTCCTTCACATCCTGCAACTTATGCGAGATTTTTTCAATATCAGAAAGAAGGATGATGAAGATATGAAATCGTACCTTGGTCGACTGATGGAATTAAATAGGAAGCTACGAAGTAGTAGTTACGAATTCAAAGACAGAGAAGTGGCACTGGTCATGCTGATGGGATTGCCGGACACGTACGAAGCACTCACTCTAAACCTCGAGCAAGACGAAGAGGCTTTAACGACGAAGAAGGTTAAGACAAGGCTGCTCTTGGAAGAGAAGAGGAAACTTCGACGCGACGAAGAATTGGAGAACAAACCAATGGCAATGGTAACGAAATTCCAACCTAAGAAGACACAGAACCAAAACACCCAAAACACCGAAAAGAAAAGCAAGCAGCCAGCAAAAACCAAAGAAGATGATAAGAAGAAGTGGTTCAAGTGCTACGCTTGTAACAAGTTTGGCCACATTGCCAGAAATTGTCCTGAAGTGCTAGACGAGCAAAATAAGACAACTAGTGAACCGAAGTCCACATGCAAGGTAGCAAAAACACAGGGCACTTGCTGTTACGAAACCGAAGGCGTCAGATGACATTAGCTGGTACCTAGATAGTGCGGCTACTGACAACATGACATCTCAGAGGAATAAGATGACTGACTTCAATCCAAACGACACAGACGTGGAAGTTGCAAATAAGCAGAAGATTGCAGCCACCGGAAGCGGAAAAGTCAAGTTCGTGATTGACGGCAAAGATGAAGACATGCACATCACCCTCAACGATGTATTATGTGTGCCGGAGCTAAATGACAATCTAATATCAGTTGGAAGACTAGACGAACTCGGATATACCATAACGTTTGGAAACGGGAAGGCAGTGGTCTCTGAAAAAGATGGTGAAGAAGTGATGACAGCGAAGCGACGGGGCAGGCTCTATTCAATAGAAGGAAGAACGCCCTCAGCAAGGATCGCGAAAACGTCGAATCTTTGGCACAGAAGGCTAGGGCACTTGCATGTGGAAGCGACGAACAAGCTTGTGAAAGAGAAGAAGATCTCCGAAGTTAAGATGGACGAAGAAGAGGAATGTGACATCTGCAGCAAAGCGAAACTGCGCAGGAAGAGCTTTCCAACGTCTTGTGCGAGCAGAGCGACCGCGCCGTTGGAGCTGATACACTCAGATGTTGTGGGCAAGATAACACCCACTACGAAGGAGGTTCTAAGTACTTCGTAACCTTCATAGACGACTACACTCGTTATGCAGTCGTTTACCCGATGAAAACGAAGGGAGAAGTTCTGAACAAATTTGATAAGTATAGAAGAATGGTCGAAAACTTGCACGGTACAACCATTAAGACGCTTCGCAGTGACAACGGCGGAGAATATTTTAGTAAGGATTTGACACATACCTAACTAAATATGGGATACGACGACAAGTGACGGTACCAGGAACACCCCAGCAAAACGGCGTGGCTGAAAGGTATAACCAGACGGTATAAACACCGTGAGATGCATGCTTGCCGAATCCGGAATCGTGACGACACTCTGGGCAGACGCTTTAGACACTGCATGTCAAGTACGCAACAAATGTCCATCGACAGCAGTAGAAGGCAAGATCCCCGAGGAAATGTGGACAGGTAAAGAAGTAAGACTGGACCATCTCAGAGTTTACGGGTGCAGAGTGTGGAGCGTGATGGATGATAAGCAGAGAAGATCAAAGCTGGACCCTAAGGCTAAGGAATGCATTTTTGTCGGATACCCGGAGGGACGAAGGGATATAAGTTATGGAATCGCGAAAAAGACTCATTCCTAGTAAGTCGAAATGTTAAATTTGATGAAGATTGCTTTCCTTGTAAGAAGACAAAAGAATATGAAGAACTTTGTATTCCCACGAAGCACGAGAAGCAGTGGTGAGCCTTTATGAGGACGCAGGCAACAAACCAAATGACGAACTGCAAGAAAACGGACAGGAAAGGGTGATTAATGATGAAATTTCTTTACAAGAACCGATTCCGCTATCCCAACCCACTACACCTGACCGGCCTACCGACCTACCAGCAGTAAGACGATCGGACCGGATAGCTAAACAACGCAGAGGTGAGGGAACGCATGCAAGATGCCCCACCTGTATGTTAAGTAGAGGCGCAATCACACCAGACCCAACCACGCTAACAGAAGCTCTCACTTCACCAGACAATGAAGAGTGGAGGAAAGCTATGAAGGAAGAGATTGGGAACATGGAGCGAAATGAGACCTGGACGTTAGTCAAAAGACCAGAAGGAAGACGGGTCATAAAATCAAAATGGGTGTTCAAACGAAAACATGACAAGGACGGAAACCCAACCCGTTATCGCGCAAGACTGGTAGCGCAAGGATTTAACCAAGTAGAAGGCGTTGACTACAACCAGACATTTTCACCAGTCATAAAGATGAAGTCTATCCGAACGCTATTGGCCATTGCGGTAGAGAGGAAGTGGAGGATACACCAAATGGACATTACTGCTGCTTATCTAAATGGTACACTAAAGGAAACGATATTCATGGAACAGCCTAAGCCTTTTGACAACGGTAATACGGGAGAGGTTTGTCTGCTGAAGAAGAGTCTGTATGGACTAAAGCAGTCTGGAAGAGAGTGGAACCACACTCTTAATGCGTTTCTTACGAAGATAGGAATGATAAGGTCAAAAGCGGATTCATGCGTATACATGAAGGACAATCTATTGATAGGAGTCTACGTCGATGACTTACTCATAGCAGCACGAACCGATGAAATCGCAAACAAGTTTAAGAAGAAGGTGAGCGACGAGTTTGAAGCGAAAGATCTGAAGGAAGCAGAGAATATACTAAACATCACATTGACGAGACATGAAGATGGCTCACTTACGCTTGATCAGAAGGTTCACATCAAGGAACTTCTGAGTGAATTCGGGATGGACGAAGCTCGCGGTGCATCATCACCGTTGGACCCCGGAACAAATTTTTTGAGATCTTCGAATACTAATGAAGTGATAGATAAGTCGAAATATCGACGAGCTGTGGGAAGTTTGCTTTATCTGGCAAACGGGACGAGACCAGACGTTGCCCATGCAGCTGCCTATCTGAGCCAATTCAACGAGAATCCAACGCAGGAGCATTGGACAGGAGTGCGCCACTCGCTTCGATATCTCAAGAAGACCAAAGACTATGTCCTTACCTACCGACGTACCGGGAAAGGAATTCAAGTCTTCTGCGATGCAGATTGGGCTAATGATAAGACAGACAGGAAGTCTTATAGTGGATACGTGGTTCTACTGGCAGGGGGAGCATTATCCTGGCGAAGCAGCAAACAGAAGACCACGGCACTCGCCACCGTAGAAGCTGAGTATATAGCCATGTGCGAGGCAGCCAAAGAAGTGATGTGGCTACAATCGTTCTTAGGAGAAATCAACGCAGCCGAATTCTCAACGAAGCCACAAAGCATCCTTACTGACAACCAAGGAGCTATGGCTCTTGCTGACAATTAGGTAACGTCAGAACGAAGCAAACACATCGATTTGCGACATTTGTTTTTGAGGGAGAAGGTAGAAGACGGCATTATTAAGTTTACGTATGTAAGATCCAATGATAACGCTGCAGACTTGATGACGAAGGCCTTAAACGGAAGAAAGACTTCAACACTCGCAGATAGAATAGGAATAGGCGTCTCATCAAGGGGGAGTGTTATTTATAGTTAATTATTATCCATAGATGATGAGCCGCAATCGAGGAAACTAGGGAGTGTGCTATGTTTGTTTGGTTGTTGGGGGTAGTTAGAAAATAAGATTGACGTGACAGTTTTCGGTGTTTATATCTGATGTATGAATTGTTTACCGTTTTTTTGATTATTTCTTACGGTAATAAAGATACCATCCATACAAAATATATTATTATTTATCACCTTTCAAAACCGACGATTCCACACAGAATAAGAGCAGGTACCTTCTTAACGGAAATAAATTCATGTGTCAAGGATGAAATACATTCCGAAACGGAGTTAACATGTTTCCGTACCCGAAATAATTTGATCCAATATGGAGCAAAATCTTTTCTCTGGCGGAGAAAATTGTATTCACTGTGGATTTATTTAATACCGTCCGTTTGTTTATTGCGGATGTAATTATTTCCAAGTGGAGTTACTTACATTAGCAACGGAGATAATTTTATCTGATACGATAGTAGTATTGCATACATATGGGGGAAACAACATCCGTTATTCATTTTAATAACAGCAGTAGGAGTTAAAATTACTCCATTTCGGAAACTTTTACATTTATTGCAAAAATAGTAAAACTGCATAAGAGAGACAAATTGATCCTTAACGGATTAGGTTCCCTCGGTTAAAGATGTTTTTTCCTCTATGGAAAGCAAAATTATCTCTGTATTCCATCCGTTTAGTAGCAAAACATTTAACTCCGAAATGGAGGCTCCTTGAACGGATGGTCGCGAGGAACACCGGAAAAGAGTTAAAACGGTGTTAGATTCAACTCCGTATTTTTATCTGTGTACGTAGTATGATAATTCAGATGTGTGTGTTCGTTGATCACATTGCACGTTACAAACGATGTAAAAGATCGCTTTATTAAATCCCTAATCACCCTGTTCGAATCTGCTTGTAATCACACACGAAAGAATAAAAAATCTTTTAGATTTTTTTTTTTTGAATCTTCTAAAGCTTCACGTTATCTCAGAGTACACTGGCACCAATCCAAAACACAAATAAAAAAGAAATCCTTCATTTTCACTCGAGAGAGAGAGAAAAAATACACAACCTATGGCGCAGATGTATCGAAAATCCTTCGCCGCGAAGGTCCATACAATCGTTAAAGGTTTGATACGCCAAACACCAAAACTCTGACGTCATACAATCGTAAAATAAAAACAACTCGAAATAACGTTTGGGATTCTGTTTTAATTATAAAAACTTTTACGTAACGGTTTTTGGACTACGCTCTGCTTTATGGTCATCTTTGATTTATGTAGAGCTTTGTTCGTCGATGTATCTAACATACATAAATTGCGCACATGGTATTTTACGATGCAACAAATCGTAAAAGTTCTGATTCTACAATCGCCATTTGGCTAACTAAATGACCAGGTGAATAGTTTTTAAATAACTCGATTGCTATAGCGAGGGCACAGTATGTCAACAGATTTAGGAACGATTAGTTTGCGTTTACAACTTCCAAATTCCTCGATTGATATAGATTTATGTAGCATGTAAGATCGACACGCGTGACTTACGAAGGTAAGTCAGAGCTTTCTATTCGATAGAGAAGAATATACCTGGCTTCATATGTTGCCAGATTGTCAGCAAAAACGTGTAGTAATTGTCATATAAAGATGAAATAGATTTGGTAACTTCAAAATATCTTTGATGGCATTTAATCTTAACATGCAGCTGTTAGATTTCACTTTATTGCACATTAAATTTTAAAATCCGCACTGCTCCTTTACGAAGTTTATATTTATGAAAAGACAAAGTATTTGTATCTAAAATTTGTACTTGGGCCAATCTTTAATTAGACGGCCAAAATTCAAATACCCTGTCTGAACGGGTTGACTGCTAGATAAACAAATTGCACACGTGCATACTAATAAAACGACGTATTATAGTGGCAAATGCAGCACGTGTGAATTGTAAAAAGTTATTTCTCATCTAGTAAAATATGTAATAAAAGTATGTAATACTTTCGGTTGACATTAATTTTCTTATTTTATACAGGGTATTCCACGTAACTGGTTCAATAAAAATTTATGATGTTCTATTATTTACTTATATTTGAGATTTTGGCACCAGTATCTGTTCGATTGGAACTATAAATGTAAAATACCTTAACCAAAATATCACTTCCGGTTGACCGGAAATGGATGTCAACTTTCTTATTTTAAATAGAATGATATTTTTTATTCATTTTTGGATTCTACAACTATAAATACGTCAGTTTTCATTAGCTATTCCTATAGCTACATGTTGCCGCTTTTGAGTTATTTAAGTTTTTCCTTTTTTTTTAGCCATAATCATTGCATCATTGAGAAATTAATATCTCGGTTAATACTGCAAGTAGAGACTCCAAATTTGCTATGTTATGAATGTAGATATACTCTAAGAAACGGTAAGCACACGTTACATTTAACAACAGGGTGTTCAAAACTGAGGAACAAAGTGACATATTTTCAAATGCAGAAAATTCAATTTTTTTAAATAGAACACCCTGTATTTTAATTCGAAATTAGGAAGTAAATTTCATCCCCTATCACTTTATATGAGCATTCCCTATACCTATCTTTAATAGATTTTGAGATATGAGCGACTTTTTGTTAAACAGACTAAGTAGCCCCATCTACAACATCTTTTCTTAAATTTTTTCCAAACCTTTTCGCATTTTTTTTTAGTATTTTTAACATTTTTCCGTTTATTTTTTACAATTTTTCAAATATTTTACTTTTAAAAATAAGCGAGGTATATAGTACACAAATCACAATTTTTTTACTTTTTTCCCCTTTTTAATGTTTTTTTTAAATGAAAAAAAAGAAATTAAAAAAACATTTTTTATATCATTTATACAGTTTTATACGTTTTCGGTTTTTTAAAACCTTTTCGCATTAAAAAAATCTGTATTCCTTTTTCATTTTCTCATTTCTTGATCCATTTTTTATCTCTTTTATACAGTTCTAGGTGTTTTTTCAGTTTTTTCACATTTTTTTTAATTCTGACATTTTCTCTTTTTTTTTAATTTCCTCCAAACGTTGTACCCCCTTTTTATTATTTTTTTTTAACATTTACCCATTTATTTATTTTTTTAACAATACACAAACCACACCTAAACGTGTCAAATTCTCAAAACTAAACCAGAATCGAAACAAATAAATTCTGTAACAGGTCACAGATCACAGAATACTGAATCTGAATAGGTATTTTTTATTCTGTGAACTGGTTAAAGTTTAGAACCAATACGGGTGCGGGTGCACTGGTGCAATAGCTCCGGCTCCATCTAGTTCAAGCGAGTCGATCTCTTTTACGAAAAGCGAACTTGATGCACCTACTCCGATAATGGCTTACTAGAGGGTAAACTTAATTGATCATATTCTATTTGATCAATTATAAAATTAAATTTAAATTTAATACACTCATTCCATACGGTTACAAAATGCGAATTACAATGCGTTTTTTAATGCGTTAGCAGCTATTTTCTCGTTAATATTTCGTCTTTCTACACGAAGTGCTATTATAAAGATCTTCCTATTGATTACTGATAAACAAAATATAATATCACGTAACGCTACCCTTATTTACCATACAGAACTTCTAATTGTAGATGGGGATAGGCATTTATATGGCTCTCGACCGATCGAAATAGAGGTCCAATATCGGTGCGAAAAATCACCTTTTATTATTATATTATACACAGAGATTCAAAATGATTGTCAATTCCACTCCTATAGATAGTAACAGGGTGTAAGTATATGCCGTGTGTTTGTAATGAAGGTTTGAACTAAGTCAGTGTTGGAACACAAGAAAGTAAACGAATCTGTCATAAATAAGGAAAACGTAACCTATATTTGAACTCGCATTATGTGAACGACTATGGATCGGTGTTTCTGATTGTAAAAATAAAATGTAATTAATTTAACTTTACTAAAATATGATTTTACAATTCAGTACTAACTGGTGTTTAACTAAATTTATTTATTACTTTAAATTATAACATACAATTAGTATAATCATTAAGCGACAAAACTGCATCTCTCAGTTCTTTTATGGTATGCATGCGGTTTCTATAGATCCTATTTTTTAGATAGCCGAACATGAAGTAATCTAATGGGGTTAGATCAGGCGATTTTGGTGGCCATCTTTGTGCTCTAACGAACCTGTCAGCAAAAAACTGTTGAAGATATTGGCAGGTTTGTCGAGCAGTATGTGCTGGAGCATTATCGTGCTGAAAATAACCTGCTTCAAGTTCATTTTCTTGTAACTCTGCAATAAACAATTCCAACATCTGTTGTAACGTTGGGCTGTTACAGGTTTCCTCGAAGAAAATTGGCCCTATTATTCGTTGCCTGGACATAGCTAACCAAACTCCAACTTTTACGGGATGCAATGGCGTTTCTCAAAATTCGTGTGGATTTTCTACAGACCAAATACAATAGTTTTGTAAATTGATATAGTCTGTTAGATAAAACCAGGCTTCATCCGAGAAAAATGATTTGTTTAGCAAGTCATCGCCCCTTAAATTGTTATTAAACCAATGACAGTTTTCCAATCGCCTATGGGGATCTAATGGTAATAATTCCTGTACCGTAGAAACTTTATAGGGATGAAAATGTAACTTTCTTTTGACAGCTCATTGCGCTCAAGTGTATGATAAGCCTATAAAATTATAAAATGTAATAAACTATTTCACTTAATGTTAATATTGATTTTTTACCTGTTTGTTGAGCTATTACCACAGATAAATTCCCTTATTTTCTTACAGTATTCAGAAATACTATTGTTGGTGATATTAGATGTAAATATAAACGATTTAAAAAAATTATAAGATAAATAATCGAAAGATACTACAACACGCACGCCAATGTCGCTAAATGTCAAGAAAATTCATTTAATGTATGAAATTTGTATGTAGCTAACTTCGCTCATTAAATTGGTAATAAGTATAGATAAATTTTTCCGGAAAACAGTTTTTATCATATGGTCCAATATTTTACTCTCTAGAAGGACATGGAATTTTTCTTCTTTAAACTTAAGTTGGCAGTATCAGTTTAAAAACGTGTAAGTTGCCATATTCTGTGGCGTGTGTGTGATGCAGGTTATGTTATACCGTTGACAGATTAGGTTTTGTCGTTTTGACAGATAACTACATACAAACGTTTCACTTGAATTTTTTCAAGTCATTGCTATTTTTAGCAAGTTTTAGGCCTAAATTCAAAACAAGCACTTGAGTGGAGGCGTGACTCATCTCATGCTTAAGTGATGTAAGTGGTATTCAAAAACAAAAAAATATCTAAGTGAACACTCCCACTTAAGCGTCAAATCTGAAGTGTACATGAACCTGCACTTCAGCGGAAAAAGAGCAGTTGTTAAAAATTAAAATGGTTAGTTTTACAAAAAATTTAGTTATTTATCATGTCACTTTTTTCGTATAGTAACACGACATCGTTATTGTACATATTATAGGTCTGTTCTAACACGCAGTTTGCGTACGATCCTTGATTATGTGAACCAATCGCACAGACGATTGAAGTCTATGAATAATGAAATATGTTCGCTAATAGCCAAATTTAAATTTCCCGCCACAATTTTTAGTGAATTCAACGTAAAAGCATTAAAATAACTATTAATGTAGTACAATATGGTGGGTAATTTTATGATTTGACGTTGAAGTTATTAAGAATAATTGCGGGAAATTTAAATTTGGCTATTAGGGTTGTCTAATTGGTTCACGTGAACAAAGACCGTACGGAAACTGCATGTTGGAACAGAGCTTATATATTGAAACAGTCCTACTGTTTCTTTACTGACACTTACCGGCTCTAATACCGTAATAACTCACTTACCGGACTCAAATTGATTAAGGAAACAAAGATATACAGGACAGTATGAAATAAAACTTATTGGAGGTATTTCTTAAATTGTATGATGTAATTTCCTCACTGACAATTCGAATAGCTTCAGCAAGTTCTTCAATTGCATGGGACGATTTGTAATTTTTTTTAGGCGTGAATAAATGAAATAATCCATAATTGTCAAATCTTTATGATTTATTGTAAACATTTCTGAGTGGCAATAAATCAATACAGTACACATCATGACAGATATATTTTATTTGTCACTACCATAATGATATTTTACATAAATGAAATCATGGCTTACTAGAGGGTAAACTTAATTGATCATATTCTATTTGATCAATTATAAAATATTATAATTATAGAGCTTCTAAATGTAAATGGGGATAGGAGTTTATATTGCTCTGTACCAATCGAAATAGAGATCCAATATCGGTGCGAAAAATTACCTTTTATTATTATATTATATCACATTGAATGAACTATCAAGGTATCTATGGTTCTAGCCAATAGTAAGTTAAAAATGTTTCTTGGTGTTGATTTGATTCATATAGGTATGGAGTTATAATGCATGTCTAAAATCTAAATAAAAAAAGCTAATAAATGAATGAACTGTATGAAGGGACTTACAATGCAATTTCCACAATCAATTTTTCTCAGTGCATATGGATGATGTATGTATCAATGCTTGATATATTAGTATACAAAAATAGCAAAATTTATTTTGTCACCTTCTATATTGGCATCCAGCGTTTAAAATAACCTCACTCGCCTACGTATCCTGCCGAATTCGCGTCGAAAAATAGTTTTCACATATTTTAAATAACCTCTGTACCTCCTGTTACATCACGCTACGCCAAGAGTACTTGCGCGTACTATCCAAAAAGCGCGAATGATGTGCAAATATCCTTTTCGATTCGATAGCAATGTCGAGGAAGTTTATTTCTTCAATCGACAGAAGATGGTGCTCATTTCCTTTTACATAATGCACGATGTAAAATATATAATTGACTTCTACGGTTATTTGTTAGTTCTGGACACTTTAACGTCGAGGAAGTTGTTTTTAAAACTACTTTTTATCTGGCGGTAATAATTAAAAAGTTAAGGAAACCTCGTGGTTTTTGTATACGCAGAACGTTAACTAGCCAGCGTAATTGGTCGATTATAAAAAGCGACGATTCGCGAATTTAGTTTTATTGCTCGCAAGAGTCGTTCGGTTAATTCGGCCACACGCAGCTTAAGGAGGTGTTTACAGTAGATTCATAAAATAAACATTTCGAGCTTTTACGATAATGTGTACGGTGAAAAAAAGCCTCCGGTAGTTGATTGATGGATATTCTGTATGTTGCAATATCGGTTGGGTAAATATACATTTTCGGATGACAAGTTAGGTTATGCATTCATAAGGGCAAGCAATAAATTCTCTTAGATTCAGTTCCGTACCTGAGTTATGAATATACTCACTCGGTGAGTTTTTTTTTATCTTGGACAACGGAATATCTCTAAAACACTGCATCAAATCAAAAAAAAGATCTTAATAAGATTTGCCGGGCAAAAATTAAAATCTTGGGAATATACAGGTGGGCCACCACATTCGCGTCGATTTATACAGGCTGTATCAGATATAGAGGTAAATATAATAATATGTAGCAGCTGTAATCATATACAATCAAAAAGTCTTAATACACAGGGGGTCTATCTGTAAGCATTAACGAGAAAAAAACATATTTTATAAATGCCGTGGGCTAGAGCCGCACCTGTGCCCAACCTAAATGCTGTCCCGAGTATACCACCACATACCACTATCATTCAGCCGTTACCGCTGTTAGTTTTGTGTGGATCGCCGCTTGGAGTGCAAGCCACTTCGAACATTTTATTTAAATTCTTCCCGTCTCGAAAAAACGATCCCTTTCAGGACCAATATGATTTCATATAAAGAAAATCGAAGCTTGATGCATCGGCAAAAGCGCGGGAATGCATAGATTCGTTTTCGCGCGATATCATAGTAAAAAGGCGTGTTTGCAAATTTTCTGTATCTACATTTATTTCTGTGTAATTCGATTCAATTCATTTTGCGTTAT
This sequence comes from Protaetia brevitarsis, assembly GCA_004143645.1. Classification (NCBI taxonomy): domain Eukaryota; kingdom Metazoa; phylum Arthropoda; class Insecta; order Coleoptera; family Scarabaeidae; genus Protaetia; species Protaetia brevitarsis. The sequence goes on from RXPK01000794.1 coordinate 61,927, forward strand.
ATGATTAAATAAATCTAAAAGAAATAACTCAGATTCATGGGGTACCGTTTATTAACAACTAACTCTCGATTCGACAAAGCAAAAGAAAAATATTTACGTTTTTTGTAACTACTGAAGTCGCATATCCGGTAAAACTTGAACGTCTTATCAGGATATTAAAAATAATACTTTGTAGACCTACGTAGAATGCTCTTAACAAAAAAGGAATGTTTATTTTATAAAAAGAAGAAATTTAAAATGCCTCAGTTTTGGTATTTTTACAAGGGCCTTTATTTATTCAGAATGACGTTAAAGTTAGAATCCAAATACGGTAATAGGTACAGGGTGTTCCATTTAGAATAATAAGAAAGTTACTTGCCTTTAAAGATCGCGAAAATTAAAAGTATGTTTTTGTTCACCCTGTATAACTTTTTGCATTACTTTTATTTTATTATCAAGTCTAATGCTTTAGTTACAAAATAAATACAGTTTAAAATATCTAGCTCAAATATGCATGACAGGCATGTCTCTTCAATTTTGGTCTTCATTTTGAAGATTAGTTAATTAACTCGTAAACGAGTTGAGTTAAATATAAGAAACTTAACACCAACTTGCCTTTATTTAGTCTGTACTATCAAAATATGTCATAATATACAGGGTAGTCCATTTAATTTTTCACGATTTTTGTAATTTTTCTTTGAATCACCTTGTATACTTCAAAATAATTTTGAAATGTAGTCCTTCTGAACCTGTATAATCTTTAACAAAAAAAAATTAAAAATATGTTACCACTTTTTTTACATAAACCGACGCGAATGTAGTGACATAAAGTACTATGAGATTCAAAAAGATTGTCAATTCCGCTCTTATACATAGTAACAGGGTGTAGGTATATGCTATATGCCGCGTTTTGTAATGAGGTTTGAACTAAGTCAGTGTTGGAATAAGAGAAGTAAACGATCTGTCATAAATAAGGAAAACGTAACCTATATTTGAACTCGCATTATATAAACGACTTCGGATTGGTGTTTCTGCTTGTAAAAATGAAATGTAATTAATTTAACTTTACTAAATTATGATTTTACAATTCAGTACTAACTGGTGTTTAACTAAATTTATTTATTACTTTAAATTATAACATACAATTAGTATATTATTAAGTGAAAAACTGCATCTCTCAGTTCTTCTATGGTATGCATGTGGTTCTATAGATCCTAATTTTTAGATAGCCAAACATGAAGTAATCTAATGGGGTTAGATCAGGCGATCTTTGTGGCCATATTGTGCTCTAACGACCTGTCAGCAAAAAACTGTTAAAGATATTGGCAGGTTTGTCGAGCAGTATGTGCTGGAGCATTATCATGCTGAAATAACCTGCTTCAAGCTCATTTTCTTGTAACTCTGCAATAAACAATTCCAACATCTGTTGGTAACGTTGGGCTGTTACAGTTTCCTCGAAGAAAATTGACCCTATTATTCGTTGCCTAACCAAACTCCAATTTTTACGGCATGCAATTGCGTTTCTTGAAATTCGTGTGGATTTTCTGCCGACCAGATACAATATTTTGTAAATGATATAGTCTGTTAGATAAAACCAGCTTCATCCGAGAAAAATGATTTGTTTAGCAAGTCATCGTCCCTTAAATTGTTATTAAACCAGTGACAATATTTCAATCGCCTATCGTGATCTAATGGTAATAATTCCTGTACCGTAGAAACTTTATAGGGATGAAAATGTAACTTTCTTTTGACAGCTCATTGCGCTGAAGTGTATGATAAGCCTATTAAAATTATAAAATGTAATAAACTATTTCACTTAATGTTAATATTAATTTTTTACCTGTTTGTTGAGCTGATTACCACAGATAAGTTCCCTTATTTTCTTACAGTATTCAGAAATACTATTGTTGGTGATGTTAGATGTAAACATAACCGGTTTGAAAAAAAATTATAAGATAAATAATCGAAAGATACAATAACACGAACGCCAATGTGGCTAAATGTCAAGAAAATTCATTTAATGTATGAAATTTGTATGTAGCTAACTTCGTTCATTAAATTGATAATAAGTATAGATAAATTTTTCCGGAAAACAGTTTTTTTCTTACGACAATCATTTTGAATCTCATAGTATATTATGCGACTTGCTGCGATGGTGATATTAGACAAAAGAGTTCTCAAAACTCATGGAAAATGTTCCTCGTTGAATATAACCAGTAAGCCATAAGTTTTTTCTTCCACCTCTATAAAGTATACTTCGATCAGCAAACATTTACGTTGTACGTCACTGCATAGGAAATCCTTTCATCCAAAATAAATAAATTAAAAAGCAAAATCGAATAAGCCTCCTTATCCTTGGCTCGGAATTGACGAAATATTACTTTTTGATGCTACGTCGCATACAAACGAATAGGAAAACTCAATCAAAAAAAGTTTTTGAATGATAGGCCACGTACGTATATTTGCAAAATATATACAAAATTTATAGAGTAACAGAAATAGACTAGTCCGAGATGTTCCGAAAATATCCTTCGACGAGGAAGCATCCGAATCATTCCAATAAAACATGTTTTTATTTCTGGACCGTTGTAAAACCGGGGCATATGATTTGCGGATTTCTTTGTTTTTCACATCATATAAGCCGAAGAGATCTCGTTAACGATCTTCTCGTGCTACTATAAATAATAAATCTGCTCGTGTGGCAGTGCGGTCGCTAAACGTTTGAGGGAAAACAAAGGTCGAAAATTCGAAATATTTTTTTTTATTATAGCGCCTATTCGAAAACGTGCTGACGTGAAGATTGTAAACATATTCGTATGACTAATGTTTTATAACGGTAAATTTTCTGCTAGTAAAAATTTAGAACGTTGAAATCTTTTAGATGCATTTTATGCGCTTTTTGAAATCAATCGACTAAACTTGACAGTTGGATATATGCAAACTCTGTGATCGGCATTTAATTTAATTAAATTAAAAGACAAGACGATAAATTATTTATTTTCTCTTAAATAAATCCTCCAAAATTACAACCTTAAATCTCGTGCTAGGCAATTATTACAAACAACGAAAAAATTAAAACTTAAATCTTCAGTTCTTCAAAATTGAACGTACCAACAATGCTAAGACGATACCTGAGACGAATACTCCACTCCTAAAGAATTATCTTTACATGTTAAGGATATAATTCACATAATATAAATCAATATACTGCTAACAACTCACCATATTGCTGCCCTTGCTACAGGTGAATGCTTTATGATGCTGTACTGTTTGATTTGAAACTCCTTGTGTGTCCTGTATTGGGTTAGAATCCTCCTAGCACTGTGGTGATTAAATAAAGACAATTAGAAGTTGAAAAGGTTAAGAGAAGTGTATCATATAGACGGTTAATATTAACACTAATTAACTGTTTTTGAGTTATTGTGATTTAAGAAAAAAATGCGTTTTGTGGAGGGATGTTTAATAGCCATTGTTTTGCACTTCTTTAAACGCAAAACTTCCATATTTAACAAACAAGTAAAACTATAAGGGTTCACAAAATACATTTACAAGACTATCACAGGTTATACAAGCTGTTCAAAATTTAGCGATAAGCCAAAAACATCAAACACGAAGTCATTTTCTTTTTCAAATGGAGCACCCTGTATATTTTGTATATTTAGATCACGATTTAAATTTCGCATCGACATGGTACAGGTATCCCCAGATAAGCAAGCTGTCGTCATTATGACGTTGATTTTAAGTCATATTGGTCAAAATGACGGCAAGTAACCAATAAGGGACGATCATATAACGTGATTTAACACACGTAACTATAATGTTAAATTTGTCGGTCTTTATGACGTCACAAACACGTCCATTTCACCTTGTTTAAGGATTTGCTATGCATATTAAATAAATAAAATTATTTAGTATGCTATCATATTTTTATGGCAATTCAACAATTCAATTATGAAGTTGCTTCTAATATGCTCCTTTTCTTTAGTTCAATACAATTAATTATTATTATTTATTATTTTTAAATTTATGCTTTTAATTTATTTACTATTTTGCTTGTCCGTATACAAACCTTTTTCTTTTAAATTTTTATTTTTTCAATAAAATTAAATAAAATAGTATAGTGGTTTCAATTCAGCCAGCGACCTCTCTGATAAGTGAAAGAATACTGTGAAAAGTGTCTTCCTACCTGCTAGGTGGCACGGGACGCTTCTAGTAGCACCAGATCGCCTGTCAAAATCGTACTCCGGACGCTTACTAACGAATAGACAATTTCTTACCTAACGGCCGCGTCCCCAATGCCCCTTCTCTGATTATTAAATTTGAATAATAGTAATTATCGAATCTCGTTGTAAAAACACTAAACGTACAAATAAAAGAATGTTTCAAACCAAAACAAGCTTAAATGTTTATTTAGTTACCAAAATGCTATGTTTTATCATCTTTAAGACTCTTTGATCACAAGGTACGCATGTTGGAATCAGTAAATACTATATAAAACAAATTATTTAATGCAAAAATACGTATTCGAACTGTCCTGGTATTTTAAATGACGATAAGGTTATGGAAATGTCAAATTAAAATTTAATTAATGTAAAATACAGCGTCATCTTCCCGTAAATAGCAAAAACTAAATTTAATAGAAAACGACCGTCTGTATTATCGATATTTGTTAAGAATAACTATTTAATCACAGACGAACTCAGTAATTTTTTTTATACAACCCTTAGATATAAAATTCTTAAATAAGTAAAAATAATGGCGGTTGATATAAATCTAACCCCAAATTAACGTATAGTGAACAGAAATTATAAAAATCTTATTTCTGGTTAAATTGAAATGAAACTAAATTATTTTCTGTTTTAGGTGAGATATACTTAATGGAATACTAACTTGACTTCGAAGCAGATATACTAAGCCGGATGGAGATGCGATTCTCTGGGTACAGATTGGATTTCGTCGAGTCTCGGTCAATAGCATGGAATGGTATTCTAGCCGGGATTCTTCGTAGGAAATTTTATAGGAAATTCTTGACAATTTTACAGGTATTTAGTAAGGATTTAATTGTTCAGGATTAATATCGATACTTTTTTAAATAAACACCTAGTGGAACTTTGATATTTTTTAAAGTGTGGCTTAAAAATCGTTATAGGAATTCAATAACAACCGTCGTCTCTCGTGGCTACAGGCAGAATGAGGATTCAAATTACACTTACCAGTAATCGGCCTTCGATTGTTATCGCTATCAGGGAAGGCAACATTGAATTTGAATTGATACCGCTAACCGACATTAAGATACCGTTATTTTCTCTAGTTTAAGAGGAATACGGCAAAAGTTACCAAATAGACATCCCGAAGAATGAAAAATTTTTCCGTGCAAAATATAATACAACACATAAATATACCAGGTAAGCTTGAATTAACATAGAAAATAAAGTTTACATTATAATTTAGAAATACTTACAATTGTCCATTTTAATAGTTATTCTTAAGTTCAAAATTCACCTGTAAAGTATGCAACCGAACACGCGCTCCAACTTTCAATTACTTCATCATTTGGCTTTGAAACCTGTTCTAAATTAGATTCCATAGCACTATAGTTATATACCGGGTAAATCAATAGTCCGATATTGGTCGATATTGACTTTAACATCTCTCATAACAGATTTTTCAATGTGGCTTCATACCTGACGGAAAGTGCACGTTCTAAAAATATTTTCACGTGTGTATCAGTTTTCCAGGACCGTACTAAACTTATTTTTTTCAAATGAAACTATACTTATTTTTTTAGGCATGTTTACTTGTTGTAAAGCATTCATTACACAAGTACATATGGTCGTTTCAAATTTTGAATGCAAGGTTGCCAAGTCATTTAACTTTTTACATAAAATTTTCAAAATGCACGTGTTCATTTAACTTTTTTTTCCGGCATTATCATTAACAATTAAACTCTAAAATTTGCTGAGTAGCTTAGGAAAGCTTAGATCTTCTTATGAATTGAATGTTATTTGGTAAAATTATACAGGGTGGTCTCCAGAAGCAATCAATTTGTTTGATATTTAAACGGCTTTTACTTTGTTATTTTAAATTGAACACCCTTATATTTTTTATTTTATCATGTGAATATATCTAAATTTATACTTTCTGAGATAATTTGACATTTTTAGATTGTCCCATGAATAACATCTATTGTTATATCTCAGTCTTTAGTGACCTTTTTGTCTGCCTAGTTTTGAAATAATGCAAAATCTATTTTGTGAACCTTTGTTTTTATTAAATATGGAGGTTTTACGTTTAAAGAAGAGCAAAAGAAAGGCTATTAAACATCCCTCTACAAAACGCTATTTTTTTAAATCGCAATAACTCAAAAACAGTTGAAGATAGGTATAGGATAAGCTAATACAGTGTATCGTAGAATCGGTTGTAGAATCCAAAAATGCAATAATATACAGGATCTTTCATTTAAACTAAGAAAGTTGATGGCAATTTCCGATTCTTTCGGAAGTTGTACAACATCGGCAATATTTTAGAACAAAAGAAGTCTGTGGGTTATACGTAAACTGAGAGTTTTAAATTCATAACCAGTAAGAGAAAACCTGGAAACTTCTAATGAACGGGTTCCGTGGTATATTATGTATGCATCACTCGCAAAATATATAGTTGGTTGCGTATTTTTCACAATTCCGATTATCGAAATTACAAAAAAAATCTTTTTGTTTTTAACAAAGCCTTTCGGCTTTTATTATTAATATTGTTGTAGTATATTGAAACCAAAGTACGCGAAGGGTCTTTCTGGCGACTGTATCGTTCACTCTTAAAGGAATTATGTAATATTAAAAGCAAAAAATCAATGGCGTTTCTTCAAAATGGCAAGTGACGAAATTGGTTCATTCCAGTTCTCAACTTCTCAATTATGCGTCACATAAAGTACACAGAAAACCGTCATTCCTTCTTCCAACTTAAAAGCATCCCAGCATGGGGTTAATCCACATTCATCAATCCGCCTTTTACATTTCTCCTCACGCTGTCCCATTTGCTCCGACTCTATTTTCGTTTAATTTTTTTTTCCTCTTCCGTATTTTAAAGTCGTAAGAATTGACGTAAGAATTTTTTTCCCTGAATCCGTGACTCACAACTCACATCGTGAAAGATTTTCGACTGTATTAGTGTCGACTGGTGGCAGTAATGCTTGCACAGTTTAAAATTAAACGGTCTTCAATCAGATCGAATGTATGTAGGTATTTTCGTTAAATCGTATACGTATGTGCATTAGTGTCTGAATTTCCTTTCTATGTACAGACGATCGGGATAAATATTTTTAGAGATAGATTGATTTAGTTTTTGGACGTCATGACGTCGACAACCACGCTGTCGCGTTAAAGGTGGACGCACAAAATCGTGCAGGATGACAGGGAATTAAAAAAAAAAAAAAAGGAACAGTACGTGACAAAACAATTTAATTTGATAACACTATGTAACACGTTTTTTGTCCTTGAGTAGTAAGCGTTATTTCCAACTTATTTATGCTTCAAAACAATAGAAAAACACTTTTATTCCCTCTTATTTTGCTTTTGTGACTAGGACAACGAAATTTGAAATATACCACATATATGTGTATGTCACTTAAGTATGAGACAAATGGGAAAAATTTTTATTGTTGAATTTATAAAAAAAAAATTAGGTAAAATAAAAGTTAGTGCTTCTTTAAAAACATATTTTACATTCAAACTTAGTTAAAATGCATGGTTTTGCTATAAATTAAGAAAAAATAATTGTCTTGAGAATAAACACACTTATTTTTAAAGATACCAAAGTTCCATTAGCGAAAAGTACTTTAACTCCTAAATGTGCCAAAATACAAATTTCAAAGTAGAAAATCAAAGAAATGGAATACTACAAATTACACAGTATGAGCTAAACATTGAAAAATATTTTTTTTTTGTAAAATGTGTTTTTTCGATTTTTACTTGAAAATTGGTATTTTGGCATATTTAGGAATTTGAAGTACTTCTTTTTCTAATGGAACTTCTCATATCGTTAAAAATAAGGTGATTTATTCTCAAGATAATTTCCTTTTTCCTTAATTATAGCAAAATTATGATGTTAATTTTAAACCCAAATATTTTCTAAAGAAGCACTGCTTTTATTTTACATAATTTTTTTTATAGATTCAATAATTTTTTTTTGCCCATTAGTCTCATATTTAAGTCGACACAGTGTATATCTCCATATTTTCTCCTTCGGGTGAGCTTTTTAGGAAAGTCATCGCAGTCGAGAATCTTTATTTGGGGTCCTACGAAGACACGGCTTTGACCTTGCCTCAGATAGCTTAGGAAATAATTTTTCAAGGTGTTTCATGGCTGCTGACTCCGTACCTAGAGCTTTCGCAAATTGTTTATAAGCCCCAACTTTATGTGCAGTGGTGGCATCAGACCTTTAGAGGGTCTACCAGTGGCTCCATTTGATATTGTTTTTCACTATAGAAAACTCTGACCTCGGGCAGTCGCGCTTGTTGTAGTGTGCATTGGTGCTGCTGTCCTAAGACAAAGATAACATGGGAATTGGTGAACCACCTTGCAGATCCATGAGGAATGACACCATTTCGAAATCGCCGATGACCTCCCACCCATACTTGTCATACTGCGAATCTTTCAGCAAGGTCTTGATGCTAATGTAATCCTCTTTGAGGTGCACTGAATGACCCAGGAGAAGAGATGGAAAGTTATTACCATTATGCAGCAGTACTGCTCTGAGGCTTCTTAAAGAGCTGTCAATGAAGAGACGCCACTCATTTGGATTATAGGCGATTTCAATTGCCTCAAATAGCCCAGTCACATCGTCGCAAAAGCAGAGCCCATCTAGATAGGTGAGAAAGCTAGAAAAAGTTTGGTGACGCTTTCTCTGATCTACGACTCGCACAGTTTCATCCAGCAAGTTCCACTGCTTTAGCTTAGAGGTCAAAATCTCAGCATTGGACTTGGAGAGTCCAAGATCTCTAACTAAGTCGTTCTACATTATCATGTCATCTGATTCTACAATATTTTCTTCACACTCGACTCGCTGTTGCTGATTGAAGACGCCTGATCTATCTTGGAGGAGTAGGTATGGAAGCTGAGGGCTGTCTAATACTGGGGCCATGGATGAAGGAAGATCCGGATACATTACAGAGTGCATTTTTGCCAGTACGGGCGTTAGGAAGGGTCCACAATGCAAAAGTAGCAGTTGCTTGAGTGGTTAGTGGTTCCGCCAAATGCTTGGAATTGCAAATCTCATTCTCCCCTATATATGTCTTAATAAACTGACCACAAACATAGCAAAACGCGTCTGCTTCATGTTTGCAACCTCTTGAAGCCATCATCTAACTAGAAAATAGGTATAGTGAAATGAGAAGTACATATACACACCGTTTTGAGCACTGAAATCGTGGGACGAGTCTATTATATCAACTTTAGGAGTGTACACGTTTTGAATGGAGGGACGTTGGAACATTGGATCTGTCAAATTTTAAAATAGCGCCTGAACAATATAGCAATAAATTATCAAAGCAGGTTGAGTGGTTGAGAAATCTTCGTTGTGATATTTTTGTTTTGTTTTCCAAAAAAAAAACAAGTCCAAAGTCGAAAATGCAGATACTTGTCAGTTTGACAGCATATTTACTGTCATTCCTATCGTAAATGAATTCACTTCCGTCATTGATGTCTTTAGTTCCCGTATTCTACATCGAACGACATAATGTGTACTTCTCATTTTTGGTTTGCTTGTAAATTTTAAAATATCATTGTCTTGGTCACAAAAGCAAAGTTTGTTGGAAATAATCGACTGTTTTTATACTTTTCTGACATAAGAAAATAGGAAATGACAGTTACAACCCAAAGACAAAGAAATTAATAGAAACTATTACATAGTGTAATCCACGTGAATACTATTACGGATTCTTGGACAAGAAACGCGTATTAATTTATTTAATATGCCACGTTGAAAATGGGCAAACGGGAGGAAAAAAAAAATACCAACATGCACTGATAAAATCCGGAGTGAGTGTCCAAATTTCGAAAATAGTTACTTTATACTGTCGTCCTGCCAAATCCGAACCGCTAATATATTAGAGCATTCTTGGCACTGGGCGGTTTGGGCATTTCGCTCGAATATATCAGCTAAAGACGCTCTGGGTTAATTAACGGAATATATGGTGGTACTATATTAAAAGGAGAGATGGAAAACAATAGCTCGGTCTAAATTAAGCCTGGAAATTCTCAGGGATATGTCGGGATAAGTTTGGTGATTATATTGAGTTGAAGTTGAAATATGCATTTCGGATGGTCTGTTCACGTAATGAGTTCCTTCTACGTCACTACGATATCGTTAATTTGTAGAAATCTTGTCGGTAAGAAGATTTATCGCTTGATTTTTCAGATTTCCAAAGCACCAGCCAGAGACTGGGTGTTTGATTATAGCTCTATTTTTGATTTTACGAAAAAGTATTTTATACAAGTTTTACAGGATTCAATGGTGCAAAACCTAAAAATATTTTTGACTATACAGGCCGTTCCAAAAGTAGGAAAACCCATACTTACTCAGCTATTTTAAATGGAACATCCTATACTATAATATACAGGATGTTTCAGACCACTCGTCCACTATCTTTTCTCGCGATCTATTGCAGCTAGACTAATGCGACAAGAAATTTAATAACAAAACCCCACCTAAAGAATCATGCGAAAATATTTTTAACTTCCGGAAACGTTCCATTACGCCGGAAGCAATTTTCTTATTTTAAATGGAATCATGTGTTTTTTCTTACCTCAATGAATTCTACAGATTTGTTATAACATTACCTAAACTCGATTTGTGTAATGTAATTATTAGTAGTAGTTGTAATTGTTAGTTTTATATTAAGGATTTGTTGTGCGCGGACCACATGCATTGTTTGTTATATTTTAGTTTAGTTTTATTTCTAAGTTTACCTTCAACGTTTATTGAATTGTCCCTTCATTTCATTTTACGACTCTGTGTCCAATTTTAACGTTACTCTGTCTTTTTACCATTACGTGTTCAGTTCCAAATTCATTGTATTACCTAAAACCTTTTGCTGTTTATATTAGTTAGATCGTATACAATTGTAACCATCTTACTTTGACATTCACCGCCAATTCTATATTCCAATACATATTTATTGTTTTATAACTTTAGCACCCTCCAATCGCATAATTCCGACTCTTAGAGTTTTGTTTACCAAACATGCAACAGCGAAAGGACCACCAGTTGCCGTTCGATTCTGAAGAAATATTGCCGACCTAAAGGTGATATAAGGAATGCCCCTTCAGGGACACAAGAGAGAATCATCTGTTTGTCCAAACACTCCGGTGTATCTCCGCTGTTACATGTGTTAGACAAGTGATTTGCAAATTGTCCTAAGTAAAATTACTCTTTTCGAAACCGCGTATTATATTTCTGTGTAATAAACGTAGTTTAGAACAAGTGAGTGTTTTATTTAAACCCGGACAAATCGGTTGTGGACGAGTGGAACCATAACATATTATTTGAATACAATTTTCACTAAAGTTCTCTATCCCTAAATTCAACCGTTTTTGAGATATTTATGATTTTGTCAAAATTTTGACATTTTCATCTCTTTTGAAAACGTACCATATTTTGCAAACCATTAAAGTTAATGATGTCATTTTACTAGTACCCAAGAAAAATAGTTGTCCGTACCAAATTCAGTCAAAAGAGCCACTAAATTGTATACAGAGTGTTCATAAATCGATTGTCAATTCGGAAACACTTAACCTTAGAAAATTCATTTTTTTTCAAATGCAACATTATATTCCTAATAATAAAAAATAAAAGTGGTGCGGCATCCTTGGTGACCAAATAATTGAACCCTGCTTCTTTGAAGCATGTACAGCAATTTTTTAACAAATGAATTAGAAACAAGAAGAGATATGTGCTTCCAACATGATGGTTGTCCTGCACACTTTGCTGTACATGTAAGAGAAAAAATAACTGAAATGTTTCCAAATAAATGGATTGGGAGAGGATCCGAAATTTCATGGCCAGCTAGATCACCAGACCTGACATGTTTAGACTATTATTTTTTGGGAACGGTGGAAAATATTGTTTATCAAAATTGTCCGCAAAGTGCGGAAGAAATGAAGATAAGAATAAGACAAACGTGTAGATCCATAAGCAGAGAAGAGCTAATTTGAGTTGATAAGAACTTTGAGGCCAGAATAGAGCGATGCATAGAAAGAAACGGCAGACATTTTGAATAATTTATTTTTATTTAGTTATTCTACATTAAGTTGAATATTTTTTTTTATGAATATTGTAATCTATTTTTTTAATGTAAATAAGTGCCATCCTTTTATCTAGTATCTCTAAATTATTGAGTATCATCTATTCCCTTCCACATAAGCAATAAATGTAAAATATCTTTTATAATGCTCGTATCAATCACAACATTATAACCATGGATCAGCAATGGGAAAATTAAATCTTAATAGTGAAGTAAAGTAACATTGCTTTGATGATTGTCAAACCTACTTGTCATTTTCCTAGCCCACTGCAAGAAATGTATTAAAATTTTCATAGCCGAGTAAATAATGGTTGATATCTCGAAAACGACTAGGAATAGGTATGTATATGCATCCTTTATACTTATCGACGGAGAATTTATTTCTGCATTGAATGGTATAATTAGGAATATAATGTTACATTTGAAAAAAATGATTTTCTAAGATTAAATGTATCCGAATTGACAATCGATTTACAAACACTCTGTATACAATTTAGTGGTTCTTTTGACTGAATTTGGTACTGACAACTATTTTTCTGGGTACTAGTAAAATGTCATAATTATCTTTAATGGTTTGCAAAATATGGTACGTTTTCGAAAGAGATGAAAATGTCAAAATTTTGACAAAATCGTAAATATCTCAAAAACGGTTGAATTTAGGGATAAAGAACTTTAGTGAAAATTGTATCCAAATAATCTGTAGAATTGATTGAGGTAAGAAAAAACATATGATTTCAAACTGAATTATATTTCAACTCTTTTTGTTCGATTTATGATTTTTTTCACCTTGTATCAAAAAATCAACAAATACGTGCTGACTTTTCCAACTCAAGAGAGTTGACGAAACATTTTTTTAGATGGCACGTCGTTAGTAGTAAAGAAGATTATTCAAATTTATGACAAAAAATATTATATATTACACCAGATATTCCAACTCAGGCGTTATAAAATAGTTAGATTAATAACAACTTGACAAGCGAACAGTTTTTGTGTAGGTGTGATTTTCCCTGGAAATTTATTATTCACTTAATAAAAAACATAAAATTTAATGTTGGTATGTACCTTGATATATTTGCCAAATGGACGAACACGCGAAACAAACAGTAAAAAATTAATTGTACTTTTTTAAAATGTACGAGAATTTACTAGTCTTTTCCGGTTAAGAATTAATAACGAAAAGGTGTTAATTATAATAATCAAGGATTATGGATTTCGCAATTTATATGCACATTCATGAAAAGCTCGTCCAAAATGGTCATTCTTCTTTTGAGCAAATGAATTGAAAATATTTAAAAATCAATTTAAATTTGTGTTATTTCTAGGTTATATATACGTATAAGTTTTATTCAATTAATTATTTTACTTGGAATATGGTTTAGTTACAATAAAACACTCAATTGCAAATATTTAAATTTCTTAATTGGAAAATGTTCTCGAGACGATTTGAAATCTAGTTAGTGTTTTATTGTAATTTAGACATATTTCAAATAAAATAATCAATTAAATGAAACTTATGTGTACGTACATAACCTATAAATAGCACATTTAACTAATTCAAGAAGTGTACGTATAAGTGCTTTTGTCGTTTCTGTAGATTAGTACACGTAGAGAAAGAAAAATGTTGAATTAATCAAAATCACTTTGTTAAACTCAAATGCGTTGATGTAACAATATTTTTGTTTGAGTTTACATAAATTAATTCTTACAGTAAGAATTTCTTTTAGTTAACATAATTTTGTTAAACTAAAGCAACATTTTAGTTGTTTGATGAATGAAACGAATTTTCTATTTGTATTAACTCAAATAATTCTCTTAAAATTACTAAAATGTCATGATCAAAACTTAGAGCTTTCTTGGTAGTTGTTTTAACAAAAAATTATGGTTAATCAAACACATACAATACATTAAATTAAGATTTCCTATATTTTAACTTTAGTCGCTTATACCTGAAATTCGCATTTTGTATTTTAGCTACATTGAATTTGGTTAGAAGAACACTTCACAGTAGTAGTATTTTTTGAAAAACATTTTTTAATTACTTTAACAAAATTCGTTCTATTGATATAACTATATTAGATGTTCCGTAATGTTTGTTGCGTTAACCAAAATTTTAGTTAATCTCGCAAGAATACCGTATAATGAAGGCAACCATATCGTTTTATTAATTTAACAAAGCCAATGGGCTCACGTGTATAACAGTTTTCTTCCACATAGTAGCAAATACATTAAATATAGGTAGGTATGTATTTCAGAAATCGCAGTGAAGATGGCGTTCCTTCCATTTCACACCAGTAACTGACACATAAGGGTCATAAAGCACAACAGTCAGAGTTAATAAAATATTAATCTAGCGCATTTACCAGTTAAACAATCAATAGGAGTTGCGACCATTAAAGCAGCGATTGGTGGTGTGCAATGGCAGTGATGTCAGTAAAACTATCTTTTGAGGGTTTCAAATATATCCCACTTTATACAGATATTTTACACTTTATGTTGTGAATGAGATGATAAATGTACAATACAAAGATACTTGAACATTTCCCCTTAGTAAAACGAATCAAAAACATGCCTAATAGGTTGCTGTAGCAATAAAATATTATTAACTAAAAAGAAATTCTGTTTTGGCTCAATATAATTTTCTTGTTTAACACAACAAAAATTGTTACTTTGACATAACAGATATCATTTATTCAATTTAACAGAAAATGTGTATTTATCCTAAGCAACTTCTGCTTTTTATTTTAATGAATTCTTTTGGTTAATTTAACATGAAATAGTTGTTTATTTTACCCGCACACTTATTGCCCTAACAATGTTGAATGTTTGAAATAAAATTATCTTGATTGTTAAAACAATGCTAAAAATATTATCAAATCTACACAATTATTTTAACATTCGCATTTTGTTACTTTAACAATGATATTTGTTTGACTGTATTTAACCCAAATTTCGTAGTTAAATGCCGCGTTTTTTGTTAGATTAACACATGTCCTTCTTTACGTGTAGTGGTGCCTGAAATCGAAGTTACCTGCAGTTGCTTAAAAGCACTAAAAAATAACCATCATATCCAAATCCCAAATAAAGAACTGTACGAAAAATCTCTAAACTATTTTTTAAAATTTTAAATAAGAAAGTTATATCGTTTAATAGAAATTGAAGAAAAACTCGAGGTTAAACGTTGGTTTTTCACAACTTTGGAAGAACATAACACGCATTATTTACCACACTAACTGTTGAAAACTTTATTTTCGGCGAATTTCAACATATGCACCACTACCAAGAATATAACTTTGAGTCACTATTTACTATTGTCCAGTTCATCGACTCCGCAAATATATAAAATACATTCGAACAAATGCAACAGATACATAGTTCTACAGATCTTCGGTCCGAAGGGATAGATGGCGCTAAGGTGTTAAAAATATATAAGTTTATATAATTACGAAAGGACCTGATTTCATGCGGGGCATGGTTGTGCTTGGATGTCGTACGTATTTTTAGATTTGTCGATATATTATTTGTTTGTCTTAAGGCGGTGCGGTAGTTTTATATTTACGCGTTTGAAGTCCGCAATTCGGTAAAGTGTACTAGTTTACGGGTAATGCTAACATAATCAAGGCGAAGATTTTTTTTTTTAGACAATTCAGCGACGCCGATCGAGTATTTTTAAACTCAATGAGAAATGTTCTACAACTATAGACTACACACAACACCATGTGTATATATAATTAGTACTATCCATTGTTTCGCAAGTTATTTCTGAACAAGCTTTGAGCTAAATCTATTTTAATAATCAACAAAAAAAAAAAATACGTCGATCAGTTATTAAGAAATCACTGAGGCTTATACACGTTAAAGAAAAAAAATCAGTAATTGGCTTGTAGTCTTGACAGGTGGATACAAAACAAGAACATTCATCAAGCGATGTTCCGAGTCCAGAAAAATATTTATTTACTCACCTTCCAAAATTATCCACAGCTATAATTGCGCGTTTGCCACCTCTAGAATATGGTTTAATTTCGACGAAACCATATGGGGTTAATAAGGAACTAATCTGCAAAAACAAACGAAAAATATGTTTATACTTGCACGTCCCAGTAAACCAAATTCAAATTTCCCGCAATTATATTTTGTAACTTCAACTTAAAGGTATTCAAATAACTATTTATCTCTAATACAAAATCGTAGTTAAGTTACTAAAAATAATTGCGGGAAATTTGAATTTGGTACTCTAGGATGCGTCTTTCACATTAAACCTAATATTGATTGATATATTGAATTAATAATACCGACTGTTTCCAGATGAAATATGTTTGTTCATAAATACTTAGAATTATTTGGTTTACAAAATATTATGTACGTTCAAATTGTAGTTTATATACACAGAGATTCAAAATGATTGTCAATTCCGCTCCTATAGATAGTAACAGGGTGTAGGTGTATGCCGCGTGTTTGTAATGAAGGTTTGAACTAAGTCAGTGTTGGAACATAAGAAAGTAAACGGATCTGTCATACATAAGGAACACGTAAATCTATATTTGAAACTCGCATTATGATAAAACGACTATGGATGTGGTTTCCTGCTAATTTTATTATACTTTAATTAAACATACAATTAATATAATTATAAGTGACAAAACTGCATCTCTCAGTTCTTTTATGGTATTGCATGCGGTTTCTATAGATCCTATTTTGTAGATAGCCGAACATGAAGTAATCTAATGGGTTAGATCAGAGCGATCTTTGGTGGCCATCTTTGTGCTCTAACGAACCTGTCAGCGAAAAACTGTTGAAGATATTTGCAGGTTTGTCGAGTAGATGTGCTGGAGCATTATCGTGCTGAAAATAACCTGCTTCAAGCTCATTTTCTGTAACTTCCGCAATAAACAATTCCAACATCTGTTGGTACGTTGGGCTGTACAGTTTTCCTCGAAGAAATTGGCCCTATTATTCGTTGCCTGGACATAGCTAACCAAACTCCAACTTTTTGGGGTGCAATTGCGTTTCTCGAAATTCGTGTGGATTTTCTGCAGACCAGATTACAATAGTTTTGTAAATTGATATAGTCAGTTAGAATAAAACCAGGCTTCATCCGAGAAAAATGATTTGTTTAACAAGTCATCGTCCCTTAAATTGTTATTAAACTAGTGACAATATTCCAATCGCCTATTGTGATCTAATGGTAATAATTCCTGTACCGTAGAAACTTTATAGGGATGAAAATGTAACTTTCTTTTGACAGCTCATTGCGCTGAAGTGTATGATAAGCCTATAAAATTATAAAATGTAATAAACTATTTCACTTAATGTTAATATTGATTTTTTACCTGTTTGTTGAGCTATTACCACAGATAAATTCCCTTATTTTCTTACAGTATTCAAAAATACTATTGTTGGTGATATTAGATGTAAATATAAACGATTTGAAAAAATTATAAGATAAATAATCGAAAGATACTACAACACGCACGCCAATGTCGCTAAATGTCAAGAAAATTCATTTAATGTATGAAATTTGTATGTAGCTAACTTTGCTCATTAAATTGGTAATAAGTATAGATAAATTTTTCCGGAAAACAGTTTTTTTTCTTACGACAATCATTTTCAATCACATGGTATATTTGGTCTAAGATTTGTATTTTGAATAAATGTGAAGCCGCAGGATGAACAATTAATAATGAACTATCAAAACGTTTTTTTTTTGTGATTTAGGCACATAGTTTACACAAACAATAATTTTCAAAATTTAATGTATAGAATAAAATTAAAATTTTTGTCAACAATTACTTTTATTGGGAAGAATTTTCTTTCTTTATCATTGATACCTTATTATATAATTAAACAAAATATCCATTTTTATCTATATGTTTTTATTTATTTTATATTTCCTATTTTTCACAAATAGGTACTATATAATCAATTGAATTTGTTAAAATGTTCTCGAATTTTGATAAATTTGCAATGAATAATATTTTATTTATTTGTAGCTTAGGTAATGATTTATATAAATGTATGTACTCCATTGGATCATTATTGAGTAATTTAATTTCCTTCAAATATCTTTTTATTAGAATCCATTCCAATATATTTATATTTAAAATAATTATGTAATTAACTTTCCATTGAATTTTTTTATCGACAGAGTAAATTAAATATAGTAAGGGCGCGTACCGTAATTCACAAATAGCAACCAAATTCTCGGTTTTGTGTCCCGAATATAGCAGATTCCTGAAAATTATGTTATTTACGGAACGCGGTTGCTGAAGTTTGGTTATTTTAGTTGTCACCAAAACAACCTCGCTCATTTTACGATTTTCTGATTTTTCTATCCCCTCCACTGCGGAAAGATAAACCAACCTACTTTATCTATGCATAAAACGTGGTCAATCAAAGCGCGTCGCATCCACTAAAACCACATGGACGATGGTGGTTATCTTTAAAAGTGGTACAAAACAAAAAAAAACTTAACATACTTGACATCAACCAAAGTGTCCCGTAAATTTTCTGAAATAATCGGCAATCACTAATAACCGCAAATAAATCGCAACTAACCATTTGGTTACAATTTTATATTTACGGTACGCGCCCTAAGACAATCGACATGAATAATTAATGTTTACTCTAAGTTGTTTATTAATACATACTTATATTTTTGACGTTAGACATTATATTACCATAATTATTACGTTTTATGTTCACGTTTACGTTCTACATATATTCATGTTTATGCTCACATTTAGAGTGCTTTATAGTAAATACAAAGAATGAATGAATGATAAAAAATCACTATTTCACCATACATTATTTTAAATAGTTTGCGACAAATATAATTTAATTATATTTTTTCCCAAAAATGACATCTCCTTGAGTCGGTGAATTATCAAGCCTTAAAAAACTAAATTTTGTTTGGAACACAAGCTACTGTTCCAATAGCCAAATTTAAATTTCCCGCCATAATTTTCACTGAATTCAACGCAAAGGCATTAAAATAACTATCAATGCAGTACAAAGTGGTGGGGTAACTTTATGTTTCAACGTTGAAGTTGCTAAGAATAATTGCGGGAAATTTAAATTTGGCTATTAGAGGTCCCAGTACTGATAAATTGACATCTGCTTATATTTCACATTTTTTTTTGTATATTTTTATATTGGCCATATGTATCACGAGACATTACGTAAAACTTCGGTAACACTTATGTATAAATTGAAGGCCTGCTAATTTCGAAAACCCGTCACGTGTTCCGTGTTCTTCACATCTTTACAGTGCCTCGTGAAAAATGAACTCTGGCAGTTAATAAAACGGATATATTGCCATCCATATAATCGTTTGAGATCGCCTGCGATTTAATTCGTATACTTAATAGCGTAAACACATCTTTTCATAATATGAAGCTTTTGTGATATAGCGCGCCTATAAACAAACACTGAAGAATAAGTCATAATCTGAGGGAATTGTGAAAAGAATTTCGTATGATCTACGTCACACCTTTTGTAAATGTAAAATAGATGTTAGGTATTTAAATTGGGATAGAGCACATGTTAAAATAAACTATTGTCAAAATATAATGGTACATTATTATTTTATAGTTTTGTAACTAGTATATTAAAAACACTAGTTACAAAAAGTAAATAAATGGTTTGAAACAGTTGCAGACATAATAAATTGATCAATATGAATATGGGGCAAAAGTTAATATCGAACACCGTCGATTTAACCACATATTTAAAGTAAATATCACTATTAAATAATATATAAAATTTTCTTTAGTAAGTATATCCAAATTGCAATAAATAATACTATAATATAATATATACCTAACCAATTCTTTGTCCCTACGTACTATTTCGTTTAGTAAATACAAATAATTGCACTCACTTTGCATTTACCACTTAATAAGTTCAGTAAATATTAAAATATATTAATTATTCACATTAATCACTACAAAGCTTGGATTTATATATTCATGTCATATTCACCTTATTTATTTAGAAAACTACAACCATTTTGTGCGTTAGTGTTGGCCTTTCAGATAGGGGTCGCTGCATTGTTTTTAACATCTTATTTGAATATACAAAATATAACAAAAAAGACCTGTTTTTAGACGATAGAATGGTTACTAAGAAATGCGCATAAAAAGACATATACGTATTTATAAATAACAAAAACAACACACATAACTGAAAAACTTGTGTGAAAATATTTATTTTGAATTTGTGTAACAAATGGTGAAAAACAGAAAAAATGCACTTGTGTCAATTAAATTATAAAAGTAATAATTTTATTCAATTACTATGATTTACCATTTATATTTTTTATAAATAACAATGAATATAAATAGCAATATAAGAAATTAAATTGATATAATCTTAACCAAACAAAAAGAACTTACCTTTAATATATCCAACGGTTCGTTTTTAACAGATTCAATAATAAGTCGTGGCGGTCTCCGAGATTCAGGGTCGTTTCCATCTAATTTCTGTTTGTGGAATTAGGAATAAAAGCACCAATTACGAATTTATTTTAAATCATTACCAGTTAAGCAAAATTCAAATTTTCCACCATCATTTTTAGTAACTTTAATATGATAAAGCTGATTTAAATATGAAGACATCAAAATACCTAAAAATTTAACCGAAGATCCTTAGTAATTTCATGCTTCAACGTTTACGTTACTGGAAATAATTGCGGAAAAGTTTGAATTTATCTTAGAGGTTATAACTTACTATGTAAGGGACAGAGCATCGAATCACGTTAACACAATTTTTGTACTTGCTAATAGAAGCAAGTAACTCGGAACACATGAATTTCGATTTCGTGTCAAACTTATTCGTCGCATAGATGTGAGCGATTCGTATAAAAATGTAACCAGTGCAATAGGAATCCCAGCCGGCATTGTGGAAGTGATCGATGTTTGGTGGATTATTTAATTGAATTAGTGGCGAGTTTAAAGCTAGATGTCTTCCAAAACCATCTTTGAAATAATTATATAAAAATTCGAGAGTATTTTGATCCCAAACCTTATTTTCAGGTAAATTTCGTTTTAGTTCGTGTGTGAAGCATTTTGTGTCATAAATGACGGGTAGTAAATTGTGTATTTCTTTTTTAAATTGCTTATACGATCCAGGTAAGGGATTTTCAAATCTGTGATACATTATCATCAAATCAGTTAGTAAATTGTGCCCCACTATAGGTTTTTTTAAGCTTACTAGGTATCGAAATATATGTGCAAAACCTAACATATCATTTAGAAATGATTTATCTAGATCGTATTCACTTTCCAACTTGTCAAACTCACGGGCTGATACTTTTTTAACTGTAATTTCCCCATTTTCTTCCGATGTCCATATTTGTTTATTGAAACGGTTACGTATGTGTTTGTGAAAGAAATATAAAATGTCTAAGCTATGTTTGTATTTTTGTACGATTCCAGGTAGTATTAACGTTTCATTTCCGGCATTATCATTTAACCATTTTGATATCTCTAAACTCTTTTCTTGTACAAAAAATTCGAAATTTAAATCACTAAAATCGACATCGTCTAAAGAGAATCTCTGTTGATAATCTTTTATCTCGCCCTCTTGAATATGATTAAGATATGGTAACCCTTTATAAATAAACTAGAACCGTCAAACGTTAGCACACATTTTATTGACATAAAATCTTTATAAGATACCTTATTAAAGTCAAAATTATGATTACAAAGGAACTGTAGCGACGAAGATTGAAAAATAAACTTCGGATTTATATGCTGAAACTTCTGTTGGAACACATAAAATGTGTACATATCAGCTGTGTACGAATGTTCCTCCGCATTGAAAGCGAAAGCGCTTATTCCAATTTGCAGAGGTATAATTTGCGTGCATAAGACGCGTAGCTTTTCATACCTTTCAGCTGGAGTATCGAAAAGGCTGCAATTTACGAATGAAAAACAAATTTGACATAAAACGGTAGGCAATTCTAACCTATTAGATATCTTTTCGGTGTAATTTAAAGCACTAAATTCCGTATCGATTGAAATGAATTTGGCTCTTTGAAGAGAAAGCTTTATTTCTTCTAATATTTGTGGAAAATTATCAGTTGTTACTTCACACATTTTCCATAAATGATAAATGTTAATGAATGTATAACACAACTTAACCTGCCACGAAATACAAACAAAATACGTTGAAGTTTGTAACGTAAATGTCAAAAAATGCAACCTATATACCCATACCAACATTGCATTTCCCTAACATTTAAAATGAATTTTATTGTATTATTGCTATATGCTTGATGATTTGGAAACTTTGCTTTTTATAAGGAAAAGAATTAAATATGAGAACTCCAAATGAAATCTACAAAAGTCAAATATATTTTTCGAAATTTTAAATAATAAGAATAGATAATATAGGATATAATAGAAATTTTATTTTACCAATGATTTTATCTCGAAAACCGCCTCGTTTCTTCGTATTTCCGTGGCAAAATGTATGTATTGTTCATTGTGCACATCGAGTTTGCTCCAGCTTGTACACAAATAGTACATTTTTTACTATTATACATAGCTAATTAACACAATTAAAGATTTGTATTTCGTCCGAATATAATAAGATATTTATAAATCTATAGAGATCTAGCTGCGGCGTTCACAGCTTAACAGCTTTCAGGAGTTATATATCAAACTGAAATAACTCTCCCAAAGTTCTTTCGCATTCGTCTGGTGACGTTTACAAAACGAAATGAAATCAAAAAAGCTTCGTAGCGCCAGGCAGAATGCAAGCGTGTTATGCAGGGTTCTGACGTGAATGCCTTGCAACATTCATTTTTATGTGTTAGTAGATTACAAGTAGTTATTTAAGAGGATATACGTAGTAAAAAGCAAAATTAAACGTTGAACGTTTAGAAACCTGTGATTAAAATGTAATTAAGTAGGAACATTTATACTTTATTATATTATAACAAAGCTATACGCAGTGAACTAAATAGTATGTAATAGCTTTTACTTCCGAGATTTCTATCCCATACATTAAAACTTGGGAAAAAACTCACCTTGTATAATTGGTGCAGGTTGTAACAATCTTTACGAATTAATTTACCGATTAAACTTCTTAGAACATCTCTGACGTCAAGAATCCCTTCTAAATTGGATTAATATGAAAGGCACCGCTCTAATAAATGCGGTTTAATAGCTCATTTGCATATCTTCAAGTGAAGAAATTCGTTTCATGTAATGGTGGAGACGATAAAAATGTAATTTTGGTTTTTTGATAAACCGTATTAAATGGAATATTAAGGTATATCACAAAATTTATTATATATACTAAGGTTACTGTTATTATAGTTTTATTCCCCCGCGTAAGCACATTGCAATTTCCTGCAACTATTTATAGTAACTCAAACATAAAAGTATTGAAATAAATATGAATGCAACACAAAATCGTTCGTGTTTTAATGTGTTTAACGTATATAAGTACTAAAAATAATTGCGGGAAGCTTAATTCTGATTATTATCTATATAAATAGCACAAAAAAATATGAAATAAAAATAAAAACTACAACACAGGGTGTTCCAAAAGCGTAAAAGTATCAAAGTTGTATTTTTCTAGATTCATTATATTGCATTTTTGGATTCTCTTTTCGAAATAAGTATCTCTTTAAATAACGTTTATAATACCTAAACCTTAAGGTTTTTTATATAATAATTTAGAATTTTGTGTTAAATCTAAACTAATTTTCATGTTTCAAATATTTAAGAAGCATTTAGGCTATGTATTGCTCTGTGTATGCTATCATATTTTATTAAAAAATATGATCTATTGAAAATTATAATAAACTTACCATCTTACACAGGGTGTTTAAAATTTAAATTAATGAAATAAGAACTTTAAAGTGGTTAAACATAATTAATTTAAATGCAGGGGGTGATTCACCGGACCATTTTTTAGAAGGCGCTAAAGAATCATTATTTGATGACAAAAATGCAATCGGAATTTCTTTGAAATGATCAAATCCGCTCCTATAGATAGTAACAGGGTGTAGGTATATGCCGCGTGGTTGTAATGAAGGTTTGAACTAAGTCAGTGTTGGAACATAAGAAAGTAAACGGATCTGTCATAAATAAGGAAAACGTAACCTATATTTAAACTCGCATTATATAAACGACTATGGATTGGTGTTTCTGCTTGTAAAAATGAAATGTAATTAATTTAACTTTACTAAATTATGATTTTACAATTCAGTACTAACTGGTGTTTAAGTAAATTTATCTATTACTTTAAATTATAACATACAATTAGTATAATTATTAAGTGACAAAACTGCATCTCTCAGTTCTTCTATGGTATGCATGCGGTTTCTATAGATCCTATTTTCTAAATAGCCGAACATGAAGTAATCTAATGAGGTTAGATCAGGCGATCTTGGTGGATCTTTGTGCTCTAACGAACTTATCAGCAAAAAACTGTTGAAGATATTGGCAGGTTTGTCGAGCAGTATGTGCTGGAGCATTATCGTGCTGAAAATAACCTGCTTCAAGCTCATTTTCTTGTAACTCTGCAATAAACAATTCCAACATCTGTTGGTAACGTTGGGCTGTTACAGTTTCCTCGAAGAAAATTGGCCCTATTATTCGTTGCCTGGACATAGCTAACCAAACTCCAACTTTTACGGGATGCAATTGCGTTTCTCGAAATTCGTGTGGATTTTCTGCAGACCAGATACAATAGTTTTGTAAATTGATATAGTCTGTTAGATAAAACCAGGTTTCATCACAGAAAAATGATTTGTTTAGCAAGTCATCGTCCCTTAAATTGTTACTAAACCAATGACAATATTCCAATCGGCTATCGTGATCTAATTGTAATATGTAGTTCCTGTACCGTAGAAACTCTATAGGGATGAAAATGTAACTTTCTTTTGACAGCTCATTGTGCTGAAGTGTATGATAAGCCTATAAAATTGTAAAATATAATAAACTATTTCACTTAATATTAATATAGATTTTTTTACCTGTTTGTTGAGCTATTACCACAGATAAATTCCCTTATTTTCTTACAGTATTCAGAAATACTATTGTTGGTGACATTAGATGTAAATATAAATGATTTGAAAAAAATTATAAGATAAATAATCGAAAGATACTACAACACGCACGCCAATGTCGCTAAATATCAAGAAAATTCGTTTAATGTATGAAATTTGTATGTAGCTAACTTCGCTCATTAAATTGGTAATAAGTATAGATAATTTTTTCGGAAAACAGTTTTTTTCTTACGACAATCATTTTGAATCACATGGTAATGCTTCAAAACTGCTCCATTTGGTGCTCTTAAATAATAGTTTTAATATATCTAGTTGCCTATGGTATTTAGAAATGACAGATAATAATTAATCTACGCTGTACTGCCACTTTAACCTGCAAAATCTAGTTTGCTATACTTAGTGGCTTTTTTGTGATTTCTTTTAACACTCTAACTTTTCTTAAACTGATTTACTAGTATCTTAAAAGACACCTGATTTAGGATGATTTCTATTAGGAAACCTGATGCCTTTTCAGTCATTCGATTATTAACAAGAAATACCTAGTCATCGAATTGAAAAATCACACTGTCAACAAAATTACTAAAAAAAACACCTGCGTACGAGCTAGTGTGATTTAAAATGTAACATTGCAATACACGCTTTAAATAAAATGCACGTGTGATATTTTGCAAATCCCGTTTGAAAAAATAAATACCCGCCAAATGCATTTACGTTCGTCAGTCGATGGTTAAAGTGACAACCGTGGTTAAAATAACTTTCCTTTTGATGCTTAACATTTGTTTTGGCAAGGTTTGTTGTGTTCGGAGAACGAAATGCTGTCATCCAGCTGGGTGCTGCAAATCTTGCAACATTCTCTCCCGAACCAGATAATTGTATATATATATATTTATCGGGTGGGATTGCCAAGAAGCCCGCGAAATGGTATTAATTTCGCATTATTTTGTGTATTTATAGGTTAAATGTTAATTCAAGAAAGATTTTTCACGCAGAAGTGCGCGTTTTATCCGAACATTTAAGAAACAACGCGGAAATTTATTAAATGTCTAAATAAATGATGGTAATATCAATTTATTGGTATTATACAAATTATAAATATATGCATATGTATGCCAAAAAGGCTAAATCATCGTAAGATGTTCTTCCTTTAGCCTTCAATCACTTTATAACATCCAGATTTTCACATAGTAATTTTGGCCAAAAGTTTAATTTATGCGAATTGAGATTCATCCAATTTATACTTGATTTCATTTTTCGAAAACTCAAGCAATTTTAAACCGTAAGCACACCGTAAGTGAGGTTCCTGTCACCTCCCACTTGGTAAAATTTAAATTTCCCACAATTATTCTTAGTAACTTCAATATTGAAACACGAAATTACCAATGGTTTTGTATTAGATAACTAGTTATTTTGATGTCTTTCTGTTGAAGATACTTAAAATAAGTGTGGGAAATTTAAATTTTGCCAAGAGGGCTGTCACTTTGACATGTTAATATCGTATAAATATGATGATTTAATAAAAATAAAATACGATTATCTATCGTTGTGATAATCGCAATGGGTCGTAAGATAAAAAATAGATTTTACAGCCTATTTGTGATTGATACTTCAGCCTTAAAAATTGCAAAAGGTTACTAAAAATTGCGCATTCAACCTAATTAGTTTTTTGTCGTTTTTTAAACGTCGATACCTATTTGCCAACTTTCCGTTGCAAAATATCGATGTCCGAAACGACAATCAATATATTATTTTTTCGTCGATACTGTAGTACACACAAAATAATCCATTAATGACACCACATCCATATTAATAGATATTTTTTCCATTAATCAATGATTTTTGACATATTAGCAAACCAAGGTGGCGTAGTAGTGGCTAGTGGACAGTGTTGCCAGCTGTACTAATGTTTCTTTAATGATCTACTGAAATATGTCTTGAATCTACTGAAAAATCTGTATCCCTTAACCCTGACCCTCTTAATAAAATATTAGATTATTCCTTAGTAATCTCTTTAGAAATGCGTTTAATTTATAACTAACCTAAGTTAGGAATTTTTCTTTCTTCCTTTGTATTAATACGATAGCACATTATTATTTCATATTTCTTAACTAAAAAAGGCTCTCTAAATGGAAAAAAGCAATTATTTTTTATACATATGGAATTTATTTCATTTTTTTTTATTAATCTACTAATTTCTACTGAATTTTCAAATGCAGATGCAATGAAATTATAAATATTGAACTGGCAACACCGCTAGTGGGTGGTAGCAGGGTGTAATTGTCATTGTCAGTTCAAATTTATAGTTTCTACTTTAAAATTTTTATCTATTTTATTAAAAATACGGTAAACGGAAAAATATTTGTAACTAACTCGTATATTAAAATAATACAATATGATCAGTAATCTTGCTAGACACTCCCGCGTTAAAATATCTCGATTATTAATCGGCTTCATTAATAAACTTGTTTCTTTAAATTCCCATTTGCCATACCGCAGTATGCAACAGTGTGTAACAGTTTGTGAATTTGAGAAAAACTTGTTTGTAGTTTTGTTGACGTGATTACAAAGACAGTGTTAACTGTATTTGTATTTATATGAAGTGTTCTTTTATAGAAAAATTCACATTTGGGGTTATGTTGTGCATTTTGACGTTTATGTGTTTGACGCTTCGTTAAGGAAAGGTGTCACGGATTGCTGCGATCTGTTCCTAGCGAGCGTCAACAGCAAAACAAAACGTCCGGCCGCAAGCCTCTAAGCAGTGAATCCAGGAAGATATTCGCCGTACGATTTCAACGATGCAACCGCAGTCATTCGCCGTGCGTTCCAGGCATAGTCCCCCGTCGTTTCAATGTTATATCCCGTCTTCTTCGCGTGCGGATCTCACTATATTACGTATTACACGCGGAGCTAGAATAGGAGGAAGACACGCGCAAGTGGTGAACCGAAAGGCCCTCTGCACAACACACGCTGTGAGTTCAGTTTGGCAGACGGCCCAAAGTGAGCGTCATTTACAGGTAGGAACCGAGCTTATAAAAGCGGGAGCAATTTTAAACGACCGCCCGTACGTTCTGCAGCTTAGTCTAAGTCGCCGCTATCTAACCACCAAATGGGGGCTTAGGCCTCGCGTAGTTTCCTAAACGTTTTACGTGTGATACCAAGTGATATATTTTGTCGACCGGGACCACTGATTTTTGTGATAGCCGGTAAGTCGTTTCAAGTGACAAGTGTGTTTATTAAAGTGGGATAACGTACGCACACAAGAAGGATAATTATGAAGGATAATCAAAAAACGATCAATTGAGTTTGACAGGACGGTGTAGTAGTAGGGTGTACCAACCCGCTCGAATCAGTAAAGTAACGTAGAAAGAAAGACGGGAATCCAATCCGGTGGTCATTCATTCTCTATATCGGCGGTTTAGTTTGAAAGCTATAACCTTCCCACGCGAAAAATCGCGCACATCGTTGTGTTATGTAAGTTTTCCCCGTCAAGAAGACGAAAAAGAGAGAAAATAGCGGGGACGTGTGTGTCTATTTACGTCCCGAACGTGTGGTTTTTTGCGAGTTGTCATACGAGAGCTATCTTTATTCGACACCCTTGCCAAAATAATTAGGAAAATCTCGTCTAGATGGGCTAAAATCGTTCGCTAGAGCGCTGGCACCCGGCCACGCATCCTGGGGGCCGGCAGTTTCACACACGCGGCTCCTATGCCGATAGCAAAGTCGCGTTACATGCGCCCGAATAATCCCAAAATAAAATACCCAACAATGTCTTCTTTCTGCAGCACTTGATTTTTATTTCTCTCGCCTTTTTATATCATCGTCGCGAAGAATCTGTATAGCCGTGATCCTGTGAAATTATATCTGTCATCTATTTATTACGAGACCAGAACTGTGACGTCATTCATTATCCAATATTAACTTATAATCTGTTTGAAGTAGACGCCGGTTCAATATTATAATTTTTTTCTGCTTCTTTTGAAATGATTTTTGGATTCAATTTTTTCAAAATCACACTTATTAATAACGTCAATATCATTAAAATATTCGGTAAGTTGAATATTAATAAAACCTCTTCGATTTTCGTCATTTTATTTTGAAATATGGTGTGACATTTTTCTATAAGTGATTGTGAAGTTTTCTTTAAACAAAAAATCAGCTGGGATGCGTTTTAGAAAAAAAAAAGTTAATGAGAAAAAAGTGGTTATAATTAAACAATGTTACATGCATAATTTGTTATCAATGTGCAAGAATTTATTATTTTTTTTGCTAGAATTAATATATGAAAGATGTTTTCTTCTTAAATATAACTTAATTGCAGCAATGTAGTGGCCGTTTTTGACAGTTTTTGCAAAATATCGGTGTAGTTTTTATACTGACATAACCTAAAAAAAAACTATTCTACAATTATTTGTCGCTAGTACCATCATTCTAAAAATTATGAAATCAGAGATGTTTTATTATTATCAAATGTACCTAATGGCAGATATTATTAGCAATTGAAGTACTTGTTAGACGCAATTCAATTTTGAGGCTCCCCTCTAAATAGTTTTGCTACTCCGACTTCGCATCTTCCAATGCGTACTTCCGCGAACGCTTTTTTTTACTCTATAAGCACTATATCGATGATTCAAACTGTGAAATAGAGAAATAATATTGAAAATTAGCTATAATGTAAAATTATAACTGCAAGTCAACGCAATCATTCTGCGCCATCTGCTGGATTTGAAGAAATCATTTTTTTTGGAGGCGGTTAAAAAGGCATTCAAATGAATTATTGTTTAATATTTAGTCCAATTCGTTCATAAAACGGTAAATTTTCAGGTCAAATATTTACGCAAAATGATGGTGTGAGCTTAGCAAGCAACTTAATTAAAATAAAATATATAATACAGTCCCATTGCACATCGTTACTACCTCCATTTCATTTCGTTTGTAGAGTAAATAAAAAACGATAAGTACTTATATATTACATAGGAACGAGAGTCGTCAGTGGCGGAGATGAATTGTTGAAGATAGAAATTTGAATAAATACTTCTGTCAAAGAGACAGGAATTTGAATTTTTTACGTTTGTATTTTTTTGTTTTTCTTTTTTGGAAAATAGAATGGAAATATTAGTTTCCAAAATGCTTCAAGAGGATATATAGTTTCTCGATTTACGTTTCTTGTTTTTATTGAATTTCAAAACGTTGGCAATAATTTCTCTGCCTTCACTCTTAGCTGTAGATAACTCTTTTGATGGCGTGGTCTCTGGTTGTCAAATGGTAACAATTTTCGAAGTATATGAGGATATATGTAGGCAAGTTAGATCTACAATTTAAAATGATTATAAGTAGATTTGTTTGGAAATAAAGGGTTCTTAATTAAATTATCTATCTATCTTTTAACGTTTTTAATATAAAACATTTCTAAAATATTCCTAGCATAATAGTTTCTGTCTTTCGTTAAATTTTAGTGTTATTAAAGTTAAATTTATGATTATTTACATTTTCATGTTTTTTTTAAAGCTGTTAAAGTAGTTGAGAATTTGTGATTTGAAAAGGTTTTAATAAAGAGATTATTTTCTCTGATAACTTTTTACATATGGAGGGACATTCAATTAATATGCAATTTCCAGGGTGTTTCAAAACTTAGCAGTGTATCAAAATTATGTTTGTCTTAATGGAACACCCTGTATTTTATGGCATTTTTTAAGTATACACTAAAAACTAGACCAATTTTATTTAAGCTTCCCTTATGCCTAATTATTACAGTTATGATGAGATATTTTAATTTGTTTAAAAATGCAATGTTGCGAAAAATGTCTAGTATCTCAAAAACGAATTGATTTAGAAAAGTGAAATGAAAACCGCGAATAGCAGATCCTTTGGCCGATTAAATGCGACATTCAACGTTGTCCAGTAGTCTACAGGATGTTCAAGTACCTAGGGCAAACTTTGTGAATTTTACTCGTGCGTAATTTTTTTATTTTAAATGGAACACCCAGTATATCTTTACGTTGATAGATAGAAATTCTTATCGTCATTAAATCAGTATTAGGACTCCCTATGTCTATCTCCAATAGTTTTTAAATTGTTTTTTAGCTTTTTCAGGTGATCTAAGTAAATTGTTATTATGTTACCTTAATTTAATCTAGGTAGCTTTTCATATTTACAAACATATGACATCGATTTTTTTTACGATAAGCTCCTTTGAAAAGCAACTTTTTAATAAAGAATAATTTTTTGCTCTATAATTAATAATAACGATTTTTTTCTTTTGTAAAATCTAAACTAAATATTTTACATATTATCGTAAAAAAGGTAGTTTTATTAGAAATATTTTAAAATGCGGGCAAATAAATCGTCAAAACGTCTTGTTGAATAAAATAATTTAATTTAATCTATCTAAAAATAACTACAAAATATAAGTACTTAGATTATTCACGTCTTCATTATTTTTAAATATTTCATTACGTTAAAAATTGCTTCATATAATAAACGAAATTAATAATCATTTATTATTACAAATGTACATAACTTGCAATTTAACTTCCCGCTTTCGAGCTTTGAAAAAACGGTTTACAGACACACCGTCGTTCGGCCAATCGGCATCGTCCACATGAGAGCTACGCTAATTGTGTCAAGTTTCGAATCTGCCGTCAATGAAGACACGAAGAGATGTCAGTTTTTGCGCATGAGAGTTTCGGGCGTACCGTCTGACGATGTCCGTCCACTGATTCACCGAAACTGCAATATCTAAATTAATTATCGCCCCGGCATAATTATTTCTATTGTCACCCGATCTGCTACTTGTAGCGGCGTCCGCTTGGTTCCGCCACGTTCGCTCGAGCAGCTGTCGGTGATAGTTCAGGAACCTCCTCGGCAAACGGTAGTTGAAAAATGCATGTGCGGTGTAGAAGTGTAAACGGACCGTAATAATACGTTTGATTTATTATATTCTAACCCGTCGATTAATAAGTGTGGTTTTTGACGTATATCACAGACTTTTCTTAGTGCGTTTTTAGGATAACTATATTATAATTTAAACTCGTTCTATTTTATGTAAGTACAGTGGGGGCCATGTGCTGTTTAGGTTACTTTTTTTCTTTGTGATAACACGTCACACAAAACACGTTTCATTACGAAGCAAATCTATTGTGTGTGTGTATATGCGGGGAAATAAATTTATTCCATAAATGAAACGACAAAGGGAATAACATAATCGCTCAGTTGTTGTCATACATTTCATTTATGACAAACATCCAAAAATCTTTTGCAATTCCTAACCTATAAATAGGATTGATAAATTAAGATTTTCGGGTAAAATCAATTGATAAGCTTATAGTAGTGCACAGATTTCTTTTTAAATAAGAAAACGGTAAAAACATACATAGATACTAGTTAGAGGCATAGACATATAAATGTTTTTGGACTTTCCGAAGCTTTCTACATGTTATCATCTTTGCAGAACTGACTGTCGGACGCAATGGAGGACGCCCATACGAAAACGGTAGAGGAGGTTATTGGTTATTTTAGCACCGATCCAGAACGGGGCCTGTCACCGGACCAGGTTAAAAGGAACCAAGAAAAATATGGACCTAACGGTGAGTAATACAACAAATCTCCCTTTATATATCGCATGTTATCAGAATTGGAATTAAAAGTGTGCAGATTTAGTTTGTACAAAATTTTGATGGGTTGCAAAGGGTATCGTTGAAAAATTTATGTTAATTTTCATCGATTCCCAGGTAGATTATGAAATTTAATACAAAAACATTAACGCTTCATTACCCCAATAACTGCTAAGTCATTTATTTCAGTGGTTTGTTCAATAATTTGCTTGGGAAATCAAAGTGGATCAATCATTATGAATTTTGGGCAATCGACTGTTATTTCACATATTTAACAGATAAAATAAGCATTTCGATGATTCATAAAATAAAAATTAATATATTGAAATAACAATTTTTTATTTTTAAATTATAATCATGGAGATTAATGTATAAAATGTGTATACAATACAAAAAGAAGGCTATTAAATGTGTTAACCTTGAAATTGAAGAAACTTTACAAAACTTGTTTTAAGTGCTATACGATTAATAAAATAAGTCGCTGTGTTGTATTATAATGACATTGATTATAGGTTATAAAGTTCCTGATTTTAAACAATTGAATCTCTAATTCAGTCTTAATTTTGCTGCTGCTTAAATTATTTTTGTGCTGAGGAAAATTATGTGAATGTCATTTTTTTTAAGAAATAATTTTATGTGCTTACTATATTGCCACTACTATTTTGCATATCTCGAATGTGGATATTCATTTGTTTTCTGACTTCTGTGGTGTTGCTTATATTTTGTACCAGACTGTACTACAGAGTAAAATTTATTATAAATGTATGTGAGTAAATTAACAGACATTATGTCATGTAAGACCCTATACCTATAATTTCACTTCATATGTAATTTTCGGACTGACAAAGGGTAAACAAATTTTTAGGTTATATAACTGTCAAATAATACCACTGATGGCCAACAAATGAATAATATAGTATTAAAAATGTCATGTGCAGTGTGCTCGGATAAAGTATAGACAAAAAAGACCCTTATTATTAATATTCGTCCAGAAGTTATGTTTGTGCGAAAATTCTGCTTTTTAATTCTTGAGTTTACTCTGAAGGAAACAAATGAGATCAGATATACAGAGTGTTAGTACGTTATAATCTGTTTTACTTTATAGAATAACATACGGATACGCCTAATTATACCAGACACACACATTTTGTTAGGTTTTTGAGGGAAATTTAAAAAAAAAATGGTGAATGAAAAATATAAACCCATTCCAAAAAGTTTGATTTATATAAAAGGTTTTTTTTTCCTTCAATAATATGATTGGAAGCAAATTCATTTCTGTTACCAAAAATACTCGAGAATGTCAGAGTTGACAGATAATATGGAAATTAATATTGAAAATTGAATATGGAAAACAGAAGTTGTTAATAAAAAAAAAATCTAATATCATTTTAGGTTCAGCTACTGATTTTGAAAGAGATATTTTGACATAAACGAAAACAGTTTTTTATCAGAGTATTGGAATCATTAAATACACTTTAAAGGAATATAATTACATAGCAATTTTTGTTAGTATAATATGCCATGCTGTAGATATTTCTAATATTAGAATTATTAAAAAAAAAGTAATTTTTTTTTTGATGATTTTCCACACTTAGAAAAAAATTTAATAATCATAAATAAAAATATAATTATCGTAAGTAAAAAATTCAGCTGGATAGGGGACAAAAGCACAGATTACTTAGCACTAGTAAAAAAGAGATCCTAAACACTGATACTAACAAGAAGCAATCTAAGTTATTTACGGTCTGCTTCATATCGGTAACTTATGAAGTTACTTATGATAATTAAACTGAAGTAGTTAAGCCAAAAAATATATGTAGTTGCAGTAAGCAAAGATTTGCCCGTGTCAAGTAGTAGGTGTATTGCTGTGAGTGAACTATTCTATAACGGCTATCACACCTTCATTATTAACCTCAATTAATACAAGCTATTTGGATTACTTGTGATAAGGAAACAGTATCATTAATGCACGTTCACTAAATACCTGATATATATAGAAAGTAATGGTTTGCTATATATAAACAATATACTTACCTTAAATTTGTTGTTCAAATATAGGTAGTGTAGGAAACGAGGAAGTTTAGTGAATATTTATTAAGTAGCTTACTGTGTAGCTCTGTGTGAATAACTGATAAAGTACAAAAAAAAGTTCCACAAATCTTCGATTATTTATGCAACCGCAACTATAAGTACTGCGTACCGAGCAATGCGTAATTCAAAGTTGTTTACAAATAATTTTTAATTACTATTCAGTGTGCTGTAGTTTCAATTGCATGAATAATTGAAGATTAAATTCGCATTTATTTTGCTAAAGATGGTACATAATACTTATTACTTAAGAAAAAAAAGCAGTATTATTAGTAATAGTTTTATTTTGTACAGGACAAATACAGTGACTACCTGATATGAATGAAAGATATTGGTTTCACTTTAACAACAGTTTTTTTTTTTTTAAACAATTTACAACGTAATGACTCATAAAATATATTCCTTAATAATGAAAAAATGAATAAAGCAATAATAAAAGATAAGGTAAATGGGGCCTCCTTGTTATTGAAATTATTGAAATGTAAACAAAGGACAAAGAGAATGACTAAATCCAATGACTTACATTCAAAGTATTTGCATTTTTCACGTAGAACTACCAGGATCTTCCTCTATCATCCCCAGCACATTCTGTTCCAATTGTACCGTTCTTGCAGTCATTGATCTTCCTGGTCCTCCACTTCGTTTCATTGAGCCTGTTTCGCGAAGACGTCGATGAATGTTTTCGACAATTTTTAGGTCGGGGACATTACGGGTAGGAAATCGTTCAATATACAATCGTCTAGCTTCTAATGAGTTGCCATCAGCAAGTCCATACATGAAATGCATGTCAGTCATCTCGACGTTCGTATACATCATGATAGAGGATTTCACTAACTATTAAAGACACGTCAAACAGCCAAACGTCACCCAATCTAAACAAATGCGACCGATGAGACGTATTCAAATGAAATCCACTACTAGATAAAACAGCCGTTTCATGTGATCGAGATCGAAAAAATAACAACGCATTGTAAACAATTTTTTGTACTTGATAAACTCATTGGCGTATACACCATACTTTTATTTACATTAATAATTTCAACGAATATCGAATGTGGTTGTCGCAAATTTTGTTCGCCCTGTATCTTCGAAACGAAGGGGTTTTTCAAAAATCATCATAGGATAAAATATTCTTAGAATAAGCCAAGGAATAACCCCTTGAATTTTCGCCGCATGTTTACCGAACACCCTGTATGTAACAAATTTTGTTCACCCTGTATCTTCGAAACGAAGGGTTTTTTCAAAAATCATCATAGGACAAAATATTCTTAGAATAAGCCCAGGAATAACCCCTTGAATTTTGCCACATGTTTACCTAACACCCTGTATGTAACATAAGTATGAATTCTTCAATTAAAAATATGGGACAATAAAATAAATATTTAAACTGAAATCTTAGATCAATCCCGAAATAATTCTACGAAATATATAATAATAATAACACAAAGAGCAATTAAATACACTAAAGTCGATAATGACATCAAGGAATCTATGGAATGATGACATTCGAAAATTGTGATGACGTGGACGTTACATTATGAACTACAGGACACGTCATTGTTTACATTAGACCACGAAAAATACCGGTTTTTCTTTATCATTGATTAAATGATACTTTCTATTTCATCCGAAAACGTAAATATAAAATATTTTATATATTTACATGTGTTTACGTTGTAGAATCTTTTCAGAAATGATAAGATTAGCGTTATAGGGAAGCATCATATGATATTAGACTTTTTTGTTCCTTTCAAATATAAATACATACAATTATATAACTTATTAATAATAAATTCCTCTATAACCTCAACGAAACAGGAAATAATTTGTTATCGTTTCAATATTGCTACCATTCAGATAAAGAAAATAACAATAAGGTTTTACATTAAAGCGCCAAGTAGTCGTATTTAAACAAAAAGTCAAACTTATGTTAATGAGTTCAAAAAAAAAAAAACTAAATTTAGAATCTCTAAAATAAATTACGCACGCATTCTTTGTATTAATTAACATTGCTTACACATAGATTTCACATTGACAGGAGAGTATGTATGGTGTACTACAGGCAATTTAAATACAAAGTAAGAAAGATTCTAGCTTCGACGTGTGCTAGAACTATTTCTGGCTCATTTTCGTCCTATTTTCTGCACGGGAGCTCAAGTAGATCGTAAATTACGAAATGAAATATGCACAGAGAATTGTACATACGTACGTATATGAAAGCGCTCTTTATAGTTTCGTAATTTCGGTATGATGATGGTAGTGAGTCAGTAAAAATAGAAATAAAATTAAAAGTGTCCTACGTCCTCAGACAATCTACTACAGACTAAATAATAACACATATGTACGGGAGACTTGATTAAAGTAATTAATTAAATATTTCTACTTCCGACTATAAGTCCATATCAATACTTATACTACCGGCCATTTAAGTTAGGACAACTAGTAAAGTTTCGTTGGCCCTAAGAGAGGAGAGGGGGCTTATTCTAATGATGATTTCCGGATCAAATACTTTGTTGTTATGCTTACTTTATTGTAGAAATTTTTATACAATAATATTAAAAGTGAAGGGTTTGGTATCAAAGCAAGCAACATCCATTTTTGTTATTTTTCAGGAAGATTAAAAAGAAGAGGTTCGATGTTACTTATTTTGACCCCAAACTTTTCCCTTAAAAATGAATGGTATGTAGACTGTTTTATTCGGAATGCTTATGCCAACTCAAAAGGGCAACAAAAAGGTTTGATTTAAAATAAAAGAACAGAATTTTAACTCAACAACGTTAATTAACAATCAAAAATTTATTATAAAAAAAAAGAAAGAAAAATTAATTACAATTTGCAGAAAAAAAACCGTGAACTGAGGGTTCTGGCTTAAATTAAAAAACTGCACGTGATTCTAAATTACAATAGGACAATGCTATTTCCTATATCAAAGCAAAAGATTAGTTTGTTCAGGAAGATAATTCAATATCTTTCAAATCAATCCACGTGGTTTCAAATTAATACAAACTAAATTAAACGTGGACAATTTCTAGAAAATAACAAAAGAAAAATTTAAATGCAAGCACAAAGCTTCCACTCACCCAAACCCGAGGTGAATAATAATTAAAATGAAACAGAAAAAAAAAATGGAAAAACGGAAAAATTAATTCTTTAAAATATAATGAGAAAATTACAACTAAAATCTATCTTCTTGCACGAAAATAACAAATGATCTTATATCTATAGTGTGCACACATCAATATAATAACAATTATTATTTAGCGAATTCCTTGATGGATTAAATAAAAGACAATTAATACGAATTAAATTGCGATATCAATTGAATTAACAAAATGGCAGCAATGATTCAAAAATACAAGTACTCACGCTAAAGTCTACCAAGGAACTGCTTCACAAACTTTTACAATCATATTCTTATAAAAATCCTACTCTCGACTATGTACAACACAGCCGCACAAATTACCGACAAAAATCTACTAGAATAGGCGTTGACTCAAACTAGCGAACGCTAGACATTTAAATAAATGAAATTAATATAAAAAAAACTGAACACTTAATTAAATAAATCATACAATCAATTCATTAACTAAATCTTATATAAAAATAAAATCTACATCTGTGAAATTCTCTCGAAACATTGACAAATGCAGAACGGAGTAAACATGACAAAATCTATGTAACAAAAAAAATACACTCGCGAAAACTGGGTGTCTGTCCACAGCAGTACGTATCCAGTTTTCGTCAAAAATGGATATTGCCTGCTTTGATACTAGACCACTAAAGTATTAAATATTACTTAGCTGTGTTCGCAGAGGCATCACAAACTAATTAGAGCCAATCATATATTGTGAAATCAATTATAAAACTGTTTCGGATTTCTTTGAGCCAATCGAATCGCGTCTGACTAGTTTGTGATTCCTCTGCGAACACAGCTATTGATAAAGATGGATTTTTTAAAATTATACTAGTTGTCCCAACGTCAATGGCCGGTAGTGTACAGTATTTTATATAGATATTTCAGAAAATTTATACAGAAACTTCGAGATCAATTGTTATGCGAAGTGATTATCGATTAACTTCGTGTTTATTACCTGTTGCAAATGTTTTAAGAAAAAGTACCTGTAACAAAATAAACAGTTGACGTCATCATAATTACGTCTGTTAAAAGTATGGTGTGAGTGCACAATAGTAACTAC